>CABFWO010005994.1:0-30006 GCA_902155825.1 Timema genevievae
TTGCCTCTCAGTTGGATACTGTATATTGGTGAAGTGTTTAGTTGCCTCTCCGTTTGATACTGTATATTAGTGTAATGTTTAGTTGCTTCTTAGTTAGATATTGGATATTGATATATTGTTCAGTTGCCTCTCAGTTGGATACTGTATATTGGTGTAGTGTTCAGTTGCTTCTTAGTTAGATATTGGATATTGATGTATTGCTCAGTTGCCTCTCAGTTGGATACTGTATATTAGTGTAATGCTCAGTTGCCTCTCCATCAGATACTGTACATTGGTGTATTGTTCAATTGCCTCACAGTTAGATATTGGATATTGATATATTGTTCAGTTGCCTCTCAGTTGGATACCGTAAATTGGTGTAGTGCTCAGTTGCCTCTCAGTTGGATACTGTATATTGGTGTATTGCTCAGTTGCCTCTCAGTTGGATACTGTATATTGGCGTAATGCTCAGTTGCCTCTCCGTCAGATACTGTACATTGATGTATTGTTCAATTGCCCCACAGTTAGATACTTTATAGTGGTGTATTGCTCAGTTGCCTCTCAGTTAGCTATTGTATATTGGTGTAATATTGTCACCTCTCATGTAATGTTTTGTAATAAACGTTACGAAACGACTTAACATTTGAAGGACTTTGCTGTCTTCCTGTATCCCGGACCACGTACAATCCAACCAAGTCCGCCACGAGTGACTATGTGTTCGTTCAACAACAAAATAAACATACTGATGCGGCTGAAGAAAAACTTGGACTGATATATTTTGGCGGAGCTCTAGTCCAACATCACATGTTATGTTCTCCTCTCTCTCTCTCTCTCACACCTCTGTCCTGCCTTGTCTCATTGGTCCCTAGCTCCATGATCAAGAATATATTACCTTTTATGTACATGTTCTAAGGTAGAGTATACATTTCTGTTAGTATATATTGGCTTGATATAATGGGTTAAAATAACACCTGGTTCTAGGCGGCTATGGAGGCCACCCATAAGGTAGTTAGTTATCTTTTATTTGCGCTTCACGCTCCTCTTATGCTAGGCGGCAAGCTCATAGTGGCTAGTTAACACTATAATTTAAGGGGGCATGGCATATATAGTTATGTTTAGCTAAAATTATATTACTTGCACTACATGCTTGTGCTTTAAGGGGACTTTTGCCTTTATCCATGTTTGTCTACATTAATTGTATTGATAGCACTTCACGCTTGTGCTTTAAGGGGACATTTTGCCTTTATCCATGTTTGTCTACATTTGTATTGATAGCGCTTCACGCTTGTGCTTTAAGGGGACATTTTGCCTTTATCCATGATTGTCTACATTTGTATTATTTGTGTTTCACGCTGGTGCTTTAAGGGGACATTTTGCCTTTATTTATGTTTGTCTAAATTTGTATTACCAGCGATTCACGCTTGTGCTTCAAGGGGACATTATGCCTTTGTCAAGGTATTCAGGTTATGTCTTGCTAGCGCTAATTACTTTAATTTAAGGGGATTTTGTTACTCATGTCATGTTTTTCTAGACATAATTTGTTAGCACTTTTGGCTTGTATTTTAAGGGAGATTGTGCCCATTGTAAAATATTCTAAATTTTAACAAGTCACACTTAACGCTGAACATTGATTCGGCTCAGTGAGGCCACGACTTTGCCCTAAGTAGAGATTTGTTATTATTATTATTATTATTATTATTATTATTATTATTATTATTATTATTATTATTATTATTATTATTATTATTAGCACAGCGTCTTACTACCCGTTCGGGTTATACGCACTTACGCTAATGTGCAATGGTAGGGTGATTGTGAGATGAAATGGAGGACCTACAGTTTAACGTGGAATCCGAACCATGGTGGAGGCCTGGCTAGAGATTTGTTTCTAACACATTATTTCATTCGCTCTAATGAGCTATCTATTGTTGTATGAGCCAGATTTTGAATTTCTATGTATTTAATTTTTGATGTGTCAGTAAAATTATTGTTACCTAGAAGGTTGTGTCTTCCTTTTAGGTACACTCAGTTGGATATTGTATATTGATGTATTGTTCACTTGCCTCTCAGGTGGATACTTTATGTTTGGGGGCATATACATAACGTGAAGTTTTCCATTGTGTAACTTTTTCCATTCTTCTGTTTGTCTCTTAAGCGAAAAATAATTATATATATAATGAAGAAATATTAAATTCAATTGGTTAAAAAAAACTGGCCTTAACTCGCGTTTCTATCCATTGTGTTGAACGAAACATGACATCAGTAATAAAAACACGTGAAGGACTAGAAACGTGATCAACTAGAAAATGGTAGACTTCCTGCGGGTTCAGTTTTAAACTATTCGAGAGTTTTACTCATGATACAAATTTGATAGCCTATATATCCGCTGTAGCTGACATTCTGGTCGATACACAACATCCCCCAACCCCACACCCTCTAAATTCTCTTACACTCCTCACCCTGACCCCTCCAAAAAATATGAAACCCGGACGGTTCTGATGGATGGGGAATGAAAGTAACGTCCGTTGGGTTGTCGGGTTGGTCAGGGTATCATGGGACGAGGTAAAGTAACGAGGGTGGGATGGAGGGGGTGGAGGGGGTGGAGGAAGTATTCAGTGAGGGGGGAGAAAAAGATGGACGTGCCCGGGCTCGAGTTAGTTGAATATTTCATCACAAACGAAGCGGAGCACCCAGCAATCTATCAACCCGAAAGACGACAGTTCTGAATCTCTCTGGCTTAGTCTTGAAGATGAGGGCTCACTGCTCTTGGTCATTGATAGGTTAAATAAATAGGTTTTTATTATTGTTAAAGAAACACTCTGGTTAATAGAGCGTGGAAGACTACTATGTATTTTATTTTCTTGTTAAAAGATCTTGTTATATTTGGTTCGTGTTCTTAAAATAGTTTTGATATGAATTACTTGCGTTAAACTAATTGCCTCCCAGCTGTTTTAGTGAGTGGGTCAGTTGCCTCCTAGATATATTGGTGAGTTGGTTAGTTGCCTACCAGCTGTATTGGTGAGTGGGTCAGTTTCCTCCTAGATATATTAGTGAGTGGGATAGTTGCCTACCAACTGTATTGGTGAGTGGGTCAGTTGACTCCCAGCTGTACTGGTGATTGGGTCAATGGCCTACTAGCTTTATTGGTGAGTGGGACAGTTGCCTACTAGATGTATTATTGAGTGGTTCATGTGCCTCCCAGCTGTATTGGTGAGTGATTCAGCTACTTCCTAGATATATTGATGAGTAGGTAAGTTGCCTACCAGCTGTATTGGTGAGTGAGTCAATTTCCTCCTAGATGAGTCCGTTATTTCAGAAATTGGACCTCTCCACACCACTACATTTTGAGATATTCAACAAAATATGTTTATTTTGTTCAAAATGGAATGAAATGTATTCAAACTTTTCCCAGTTCTTAATTAGATGATGGTGCATTTTGACCCTTCAGTAGACCTTCCTTAGGAACTTCGTTTCTTGAATATAGGCTCATAAATTAAGTGGAGAAGTCCACTTTCTGTAATAAACCAAAATTTTGCTCTGAATGTTAAGTTTTGACTCATCTATTATGGCTTGTTTAAACTTTATTTCTCTAGGAAACACTATAATGACATTCTATTGAGACATATTACAGACCTTTTAAAAAAAATGTGGATGAAAAATAAATTTGAGATCTGAAACTGAGATTTTGGTGTATCCATTAATTCTCATCATAATTAATTATTGCCTCTGCTTCTACGGTTGACCAGTTTAACATTTCCCCATAAAATTCCTTGTGTTCCTCTAAAATGTAACCAAGAAGCTGCTTTATGTCACTGAGTTTCTTTGCATTTATTGGAACTTTTCCATTGGGATAAGCTTTCATATTATCTGGCAGAGATGGTGGTGGTGTGATTTCCAACTTGAAGGTGTGATTAATAAGTCCATCTATGTAATACTTGGCAACCACATGATCATTGATTCTTTCATTATAACTAAACTCCATAAATTTTGGTAAAGTAAATGCTATCTTCTTGTCTCGTGGAATATTGCGATCTAGTGACCATAACGAGAGAGAATTTATCTTCTAAAACTTGGGCCACCAACTACTAAAATCAAGAATGTCATCTGTTTCTATCATTTTAACTCGAAACTTGTCTGCTCTGCTTGACTGACCAATACATTCAACATACTCTTTAATATATTATGTCCTATCCATATTTTTAATATTTCGCTTTACGAGTCCAAAATCTTGATCATTATGTAAGAAGGAATGACCCCTCATAGGGAAGTAATGAGTGATAGTCTTAAATTTACGAGGGGACACTAAATACGCTAAGAATCTCACAACTGTAGTGTTCTTATTTTGTCCACTGCACCCATCTGAAAAAATTTAAAGATATTTCACTGCAGGAGAAATATCAGACTGTATGTAATCAAGAAGAAATGAGCAGACCTCATTAGCACTTTTTCTCGCAATACCTTCATGGCGAATATAAAACTTTGCACTGTTATCTTTTAAATTATGAATTCTGAACACAATGACATTCAACTGCCACAGGTGGAAAACCTCTTGCACAGGTTTTTCTGGAAGTTCGAGAATTTGCATGTAGTCCATTGAAATTACGAGAACTTCTTTATTGGATTGGCACTTTTCACGAATTGTTTTAATGAACTTATGAAACTTAGAGCTTCTTAATTTGTGAATTAATGTCTCTGCTGGAGCGACACGATTTGCTGCATCATTAAGTGACTTTGATTTTAGTTTTACACTGAGATCATCGCACTTATAGCATGTGTCCACTTGTGGTCTTCCAAATGACAAATTTAACCTTTCGTGGAATATTTTCAAAAAGAAACTGTAGGTGACCGCAACATTTGGATATTTCTCCCTGAAGTGTTCATGCATTAGTCGGACATTAAGTTTGGCACTAAGGAATTCTACTTCTCTTGTTGTATAGTGTCCCTTTTTCGTGAGATACGATTTGATTTGGTCCTCCACCATGGCACAGATTTCACCAGAAATAGCATTTCCTGATCTCTGTTTACCCCGCATGTCGTTAGGACTGTTGCCTTCAGCAAGTAATGGTCCTGGTATGGAAGTATTATATTTTGAAATACTGTGCATGCTCAAGCATGCTTTTTTGCAGACCTTTATAGTCCACTGCTGCCATTTACAGAATACTTGAAGTTCTGGCTTCGAGGCTTCCTCTTTTCATCATCAAGATCCTTTAAAGACCTCCTCCGATTAACATCATCAATTTCAATAAGTGACTGCAAGTAGGTATCTTGACTGTTTTTACAATCCATGTCATAAAACCCACTCAGAATTTCTACCTGATCTCCAGGTGAAACATGTCCAAAACATTTTCTAGGACACCTGAAAATATTAAAGAATATCATTTTATATTCCATAATATTGGTAGCACTAGGCATACGTAATGATTTAACTAAGATCATTTAAAAACCACAATTTTCTCCAGTCGTCTTGGCACTCACTAGTGATCCCGAATAATTAGCATATTCTAAGCCTTTGTTTCTACATCTTTTAATGACTTCTCGCTTTTATTCCACTCTTTTTACACCTTTCTTGCGTTTATTATTTCCTTCAACAGGAACATTAACTTTACCAGGCCCCATCTTGTAACTCTCAGTCATCTGACACTAATAATTATGGGTAATATTGTAGCATACGAGATCTCGCCAGCTAAGGCATTACACGCAGAAAGCGGCCATATACCGGAAAGGTCCAGTTTCTGCATTAATTATCAAATCCTACACCACAATATAGAGGCTTTGAAGAGGTTGGATGAGTACGATATCTGTCTAAAACGATAACTTTACCTTTCAAATCCACCTCGGTGGCGTAGTTAGCTAACGCGCTAGTCGTGTTGAGCTCGACCGCCGAGGACGGGGAGATCGAGGTTCAAATCTCAGTCGGGTGAACTGGGGGTGGTTTTTCCTAAATGGTTTTCCACTCTACGAGATCTCGCCAGCTAAGGCATTACACGCAGAAAGCGGCCATATACCGGAAAGGTCCAGTTTCTGCATTAATTATCAAATCCTACACCACAATATAGAGGCTTTGAAGAGGTTGGATGAGTACGATATCTGTCTAAAACGATAACTTTACCTTTCAAATCCACCTCGGTGGCGTAGTTAGCTAACGCGCTAGTCGTGTTGAGCTCGACCGCCGAGGACGGGGAGATCGAGGTTCAAATCTCAGTCGGGTGAACTGGGGGTGGTTTTTCCTAAATGGTTTTCCACTCTCCTTCCACGAAAATGTGGGTTCACTTCCTCTAAATTCAACCCTCCCAATTCCTAATCCATTAGCGTAGTTAGTACTTAAGCGTATAACGCGAACGGATAGTAATACGCGGTGCTAAATATTATTATTATTATTTACCTTTCAAGATGGCATATGTGCACTTAACTTAAAACCACAAAAAAGTGGACAATTCGGGTCTCTGAAATTGCCTACCAGCTGTATTGGTAAGTGGGTCAGTTGCCTCCTGGTTGTATATATGAGTGGGTCAATGGCCTTCCAGCTGTATTGGAGAATGGGTCATCTATCTCCTAGCTTAATTGGTGAGTGAGTCATTCTCCTCTTAGCTGTATTAGTGTGTGGGTCAGTTAGCTCCCAGCTGTATTAGTGTGTGGTTCAGTTGCTTTCTAGATGTATTAGTGTGTGAGTCAGTTGCCTCCTAGCTGTATTATTGGGTCAGTTATCTACCAGCTGTATATACGACTATGAGATAGACTTTAAATGTAAAGCTTTTGTTTAGTTTAGTTTAAAATAGGGTATTTACAGATTACTTGTTGTTAGCTAGGTCTACAAGGAAGTCAAACTGGCTTTAGGTTACTTTTGTGATTCAAGTGCAATTTGTACAGCCAAAATACTGAAACAGGTGACATATAGGAACCTTTCATTTTATTTTATTTGCATATGGTATTACTGATCAGGAGGGACATGACATCTAGTTCAGTAGCCTGTATGTAGACTATTCGCCTCTCTATTGGCACAGAACGTTGCCCAGGGTACACCTGTGGAGGTTGTCTACACGTACCAGCAATGAGATTATGTGATGATAGTGAATATGGATGTGTGGGCCAGTGGTAATTTTAAACCTAGCTTAAACCTAATTTACCAGCCGCTGGTGACCGTTAAGATAGTTTCCCTTAAGAGAAAAATACACAAATTACCAGCCGGGAATCGAAACTGGGACCCCTAGTTTCGTAGCCAGGTGCACTGATCACTACACCACGGAGCAGGATATTCAATTATTAATAGACCTATTTGTCTTCGAATAGTTTACCAAATACTTTATTTTTTGAAACTTGAAACCAATTATTTTAACCATCCGATCATAAATTTAATTTTCATATGCAACCAGGGACTGTATTTATCTTGAACTCAGAATCCCGCTTTAAACCCGCTTGTACCACCTGAAGAATAAAACGAGAGACAAACTTGATTTGTACCAAACAATCTTAGAAGTAAACTTATATGGCTAACGCGCCAGTCGTGTAGAGCTAGACCACTAAGGACGGGGAGATCGAGGTTCGAATCTCGGTCGGGTGAACTGGAGTGATTTTTTAAAATGGTTTTCCACTCTCCTTCCACGCAAATGCAGGTTCACTTCCTCTAAATTCAACCTTCCCAATTCCTATTCCATTAGTGTAATTAGTACTTAAGCGTATAACCCGATCGAATAGTAAGACGCGGTGTTAAATAATAATAATAATGAACTATACTTATAGAAAAATGACACCTGGATAGTGGTTTGAAACCTGTATGTTCCTATTTACGTGAAGTCCACTCTGCTGACTGAGATATCCGGTATTTCCTCCGTGATATTACGTCATTCAACTATACCTCATAGCCTGTTTCGGTGGCCGCATGGTCTAACGCATAACTCTCGTGTTAGAGTATCGTCTGGGGTGATGGTGCGATCATATTTAATGCTATTTTATTGTAACATGTTACATGTTACAAATGCTACAATAAACTTCAAAAATATTTTGATATTAATTTTGCTAAGTAAAAGTCAGTAAAACAAGTAATACGATGTTTCAGTGTTCCTACATATTAAGGTGGGAGTGTAGGAAAAGCGAGAAAATAAAAGTGTTTTTGCAGTTCTTGTAGAAAAAATTTTGATCAAAATAAATAAAATATTTCTTAAATAAAACATATACTCGTATTGTAATTTTCTTCACATGGTGATATCAACATTTCTTTAATGTCTGTTAATAGTGTCCTGGAATTTAATAACTTTTTCTTTTCATTTAAAAGGTGTATCATCTAGTGTCGCAATTTTCATGATAGATATTCAACAACTGTTAATATCATCATGTGAATAAAATTAAAATCTCTGTTTCTACTGGAGAATTATTTGATTTATTCTTTCCAAAAAAATGTTTTGCTATTAAAATAACCTGCTAAAACGCTGGTACTTTTTCGCGTCCCCTACACTCTCACCTAAAGCAAGAAGTCTCGTGGGGCAAACTGTTTTATTCCATTCCAGCCAAGAGTCGCCCAAGTTTGTATCATGCTGCAACAACAAGGAATATCTCCTCTGGCGAACATCTCCAGTGTGCCAACCAAGGAATTTAATAAGGATCAACCGAGCGACCAGATTATACAAAACAATGAGGGGAACATTTGGTATTCTTTTAAAACTAAGTTAGGCAATATATTATTATGTTTATTTTTAGTGGGTAGTAGCGTCAACTGTGTATATTTCAAACCAATTGGTTTAAAGTGCTGCAACAAACACATCTGTGAGCACGTGGACAAAATGTTAGGTTCATCTAGTCTGGTTTTCTGGAGCTCAGGGTTTGAATACCGTCCAGGTGTTTTTTTCCTTAATGATTTACCAATATCTTTCCACTCAAATGTAGGGAAATTTTCTATAAATTATGCCTTCCTCATACCTAGGGATGTCCCCTCCCCCAAAAATGCTTGAGGCATTAACCCCTTTCCACCTACACTCAAATATAAAATTTAAAAAAATTCCCGCCTTTTGACCTTTTATCTTTTAATTAAACTTAATGGCATATTTCTTAGCTCAATTGGTAATGTAACAGCCTACTAAGATAAGGATCCCGGGTTTGATTTTCAGCATGGACTAAAGATTTATCATTAATTGAATCTGGGTTCACCCTTTCACAGTGATGAATTGACGGCTGAGTGTTGTGTTTATTATAGATTTTGTTTGTTTATTAGTCATGTGCTGATATAATCAATCGGTTCACAAAGTGCACGTTAAATACCTCTAGTAATAATAATAATAATAATAATAATAATAATAATAAATAATAATAATAATAATAAATAAAACGTGTATTAATTTTTATACATACAGTAAGTTATTTACAAGTGATTTGGACAATATTATAATTACTGCAGTAATTAAGATGAATTGCAGAGTCTAGAAATCTTTCGTTATTAGCTGCGTGAATATTTTTCGGCCGATTCGAACAATTTAACGGTAGGTTTGCTGTATTTTATAGATAATCCGCTAGTTAGTGTCTTCTCACAATTTAAAAGATGTGAGCGATATATTGATGATCGATAAATTGGTGCAGATTTATTGTAGCTATTGGTTAGTTTCCACACATGTAACGATTATAACCTCGCGATATATCGAACAGACTTTTTGGTGGGGGTCTGTAAGTGTCAGTGCGTGTCCAAAGATTATTCGCACCATTTAGTGAAGGGTTTACATGCAAAATGGCGTCTAAAGATTTTCTAAGTGGTTTTATTGAGCAATATGGAAATAAACAGTGTTTGTGGAAAACGACATGGCCAAGTAGACCAATGAAGATATTTAAAAAAAGCTATGGAAAATTGATTAATTATTGCAAAAAATATGACAAAGAAGCAGATAGATAATTTTTTCAGCAAAAAATAGAGAACCTTTGATTTTTATAATTTTTATAATTATGGAACCCATCAATGAAACTCTCAATAACGCATTTGCATTCATATTTTGCTGGACATCGAACATGTCGGAATTACTTTCAAACCAATTATTGCTCATATATTTCAGAATTCCGAAAGTTCATCGTTGAGAGTGAAATTTGCAAGATTTAAAAAAAAAATCGTTTGAAACAACACACATGTGCAGAAAGATTGGTTGGATAAATATATTCTATAATAATATACCGAGACGTTAGTAGGTAACGTTCGATTTATCTGAAGACTTTTCTTAGCCAATTTATCCAGCGATTATTTGTTACAATTTATCTCTGCCAAAAGATCTCCACGTGTATATCCAGCTATTAAGAGGCGTAATTTTTTTACCTTGTCTTACTACATGTTCGAAGTATACGCTTATGTACTAATAAAGCTAATGATTTTAGGGATGAGGAAGGTTATATTTGTATGAAGTGTACCCGGATTTGTATGGAGGGCGAGAGGAAAACTAATTTTTGGGATAACCCATCTCATTACAGCCAACCAAGCTTCAAACCTCGATCTCCCCATCATCGGCAGGCTAGACTACTACCTTAGGCCATGTGACAACCGAAGCGAGTCCAAACATATTAAGTGATCCCCAGGGATAGCCTATATAAGTGTCCCATGATTTCCAACCAGTTTTTCCTTCCCTCTTGGGATACAATACAGCAACAAAATGTGACCCCAATCCAGGATATTCTTTACATTTAAGCGCTTTGTGACATCTTCTTATAACGCTGCAACAAGTGGTACATTTCCCTGCGAGTTTATAGGGGTGATATCATAGAGAAAGGGAGCCGTTCAATGACGTCACAGAGGGATGGGAAACTGTTTCGTTTGGTAACACCGGTGAGGGGAATTTATTTGTGGAGCTATTCATACTGTTGTATTTCAACTAGGAAATCTATAGACCTATTGCCCATCATGCTGTTAAACTAAAGGCGTTGATAAATATATATTAAATTTAGCACTGCGTCTTACTACCCGTTCGGGTTATACGCTCAAGTAATAATTACGCTAATGGTTTAGGAATGGGGAGGGTTGAATATAGAGGAAGTGAACCCGCATTTGCGTGTAGGGAGAGTGGAAAACCATTTAGGAAAAACCACCCCCAGTTCACCCGACCGAGATTCGAACTTCGATCTCCCCGTCCTCAACAGTCGGGCTCAACACGACTAGCGCGTTAGCCAACTACGCCACCGAGGCGGGTTCGTTGATAAATATCTTCATATATAATCCGACAAGCCCATTTCTGGTATTCTAAATTACGAGGAAACGGCTGAACCAATTTTGACAAACTAACACTCGTTTTAAGGCTTATAGATCAAAGAGGTCGGAAAAATACCCATTTCCAGTTTTTATGTGGGCAAAATGGCTCATATAAAGAATACTCTTTTGTTTATATAATCACGGAAACCTTGATTTGTGTATGATTGTATAGGCCTATCGTTGAATACAATATTTCTCTTTTATTCAAAATGATAACTCTCTTCTTACTTAAGTGAAATAAATAGGAAAAATACGTATGAACATAAAAACAAAGTAGGTTAAAAAAATATAATTTTTTTCACCGTAGGTTTTCCATCTTCTTGAGCTAGACTTAGAGATCTGGGTCGTTTTAAAGTTATCACTGAGGTGTGAAGGGGTAAAATATACATTATTCTTAAAAAATAACCAGACAGTTTAATATCAACGGAAAGCTTATAGTCTTGAATGAGTAAACATTTAAAGTATTTTCCTATAATTGACTAATTTCTTACATTCAATATACTGCTATCATCCGACACCCGGATCGCTTCCGGCCCTGAGACGCTAGTTCCACACTGTTTCGGGCTACGGCTGGGCCACACGCGGCTTTTATAGGGCAGTCTACGTCGAGATCTCGGAGAGTAGAGTGTGGTTTCTATTTGTGCAGCCGATAGGATAAAATATTTGTAAATTTTAGCGATAGTGACTAAGCTGTGATAGCACTAGCTTTAGAAGAAGAAGAAGAAGAAGGAGAAGAAGAAGAAGAAGAGGAGAGGGTACAATATTGAAAATGAGGATGTGACTTTACAATGCATGAAAATGTAGACCAATGGAAGGGCAGTTTGTAACTTTGTATCTACATTTGATTAGTCATGAAACAAATTGCTATGAGTATTTGAGAATGATAAAGTCAACATTTCAGACGCTATTACTGAAACTGGAGACCTATCTAAAGAAAGAAGATACATTTTAGAGGATTTCCATACCATCAAAATAGCGACTAGTGGTGTGTTTGAGGTCTGATGACCTTAATTCTAAAATAATTATTTGTCTCTCTTACCTTTTAAAACAAGATACGTATAATTTTAATTAATGGAAATTGTACAGAGGGATGTAGACAAGGATTAAAAATCAGCATAATTGTTATCACTATTTTTGTTTTGTTTTATAAAATACAGATACCTATGCAAAGCACAGTAATATCCGTTGGAATTTCCGAATATATATTTTTGTCATTGTCAGCAAACTAAAAAAAACTAAACAGATCCGACGGTTTCTCCCTAAGTATTTGGTAAAATACAGGCATAAAAAGTACGTTTAATTTTCTCTCACTTTTTTTTTTAATTTTTAAAAAGCAATTTTTCATAATGACACAGATCTTACGTTTTATAGACCATAAACAATAATAATAGTAATAATAATTATTAAATGTATTTTTTTTCGCTCAGTACCCATGTGTATTTTTGACCTGTCCCATGTCGCTCTCCGATGGTTGTGGTGGCATCACTTGAGTGAAGACACTATGAGATCCAGGGGGAGGAGGTGGTGGTGAACTATAACTGGGTGATGAAGAAACGGGTGATGTATGGTATGAATGAGCCCCTAAAGTCTGAGGATGATTAATCATTATTGTTGGACTTTGATCACCGATAATTTTTTTTCCAAATATTGAAATAGATACATAATTATAGTCCTTGCTTGGTTCAGAAGCACAGAGCAAGGTGTTTTTATAGTAGGTGTGATACCAACCAGAAATTCGTCAATAGAATGTAGCTGTTCAGGGTGTGGAGTTCTATTTTCCTTCATGAATCGCTTTTCACATTTCTTCTCTTCTAAGATAAATGATATTATTAATTGGAAGCACTTTCACGGGAAGAACTACTAGGCTTAAATATATATCTCTTTAGTTGCAATGACTTAATATATTTTTCTTTTTTGGTCTGACTAATTTTAGCCTAATTGTTTGCCAACTTATTTTCCTGGTCTTTATTTGGAATTTCTGGTTCCCCCACCTCTCCTTCATCACGTTCAACCCCTGAGCTTTCTTGTTGGTAGGTGCCTTCATTTTGGGTTTCTACATCCAAATATTCATGTTTTTCTTCCTCGTCATGATAATTCCCTTCGTGTGAAAAAAGGTGTGTTTGAAATTGTATCACGTTCATTCAAATGAGGCAGTAGAAATGGTATGATTTCATATTTGTATTTCTTGACATACGTGGCAGCTACCCCTGTTGTAGTCTTCATTTTCTTTAAGGTCTTCTGGATTTGTTCACGAACATGAGTCCTCTTGGCCTTACAAGTTGACGGTACCCCTGCAACAAAAATATTTAATTCGCTCTCGACATAGTTTAACGTAGTTTTAACAAGCTCAACAACTTAAGCTAAACAATGTGTGTGTGTTTGTGTTTAAATAAACCAAAAATGTAATGTAATACCTTCATTTTTGATTGTAGGTTTCTTACTACAGGGTATTCGTTCAAGACAATCTTATTCAGCTTCATATTGGGTCGATCAATCGTTGCATTTGTTGTCCATCACACAAAGTAATTGTAGGCATTCTTTTAGATAAGTTTATGCCAGTACCTACAGAAAATCATCGGAATGATATTATTGATGGTTTTTGGGAAAGGTGGCTATTTCCAATATGCATCGGAGCACTACATGGCAAGCATGGCGTAATAAAAGTCCTATAAACAGTGTGTCCGTACTTGAAATACAAAAATATGCTTTCCATTTTTCTTCTAGCTTTGGTAAACTCTTACAGTAACCTCAATGCAGTTGATGTTGGAGCCTATGGGAATTATTCGGATGGAGGGATACTTTCTAGCTCTAACCTTGGAAAATCGTTGGAAAACTATTCACTGAACATTCGTAAAGTCAGTAAGCTTCCTGGCACTGGTGTTTAACTACCCATGCTTTTTGTTGGTGATGAAGGCTACCCTCTTAAAACTTATTTAATGAGGCCGCATTCAGGGAGAAATTGGACAACAAGCAGTAGATTCATCACTACCACTTAGGTCGTGCAATGAGAGTGTCAGAGAATGCATTTGGAACTCTCCAGAAGTTCCATATGTACGAGAAGATTTCAGGGCACTCTTGGGAACCTTACTATTGCCATACTAGCAACGTGTGTGTTGTACAACTTCATGCAGTAAAGTGAAGGGTACGCTCACCCTGAACCAGAAGTCAAAGAAAACACAAATGAGCAAACAGCCATGTCAACAAATCTTCAGAGGTTACGTCCTGTTTGAGGCAGGGCAACAGATGCAGCATTTTAAGTTTGAGAAAAGCTGAAATACTACGGTGTTTCTCGAGCAGGCCAGATGGAGGGACAATACATGGCAACATTGGGAATCTGAATCCAAGTTTGTGTTTTTTGTTTCTTGTGTTTCAAAATGTATTTAAAGAGCTAGAAACAATATATTTAGTTATTAAATGTGTATTGGCCATTTTTTTAATTGAAGGAATATTTTTTTAGCGTTTTTAGTACATGAAACTAGGCCTAATTCGTTTAATACTCCTTTTATATAACAATAAATTCATCTTACCTTGAACTTTTAAATCTTTTAAAATTGGTTTCTAGATTATTTTATTATATTTAAAATACTTCTCATTACTTAAATCATTACAATGCAGGTTACGTCTGACTTCTTCAATAATTTTCTCTACATCTATTTTTCAGATGTTTCTCAATCTGTAAATAATATTAAAATAATAACAACAAATTTATGAAAAAGATTACCCAGCCATTGTCCTCCCTCCCTCCCTCACACACACACACACACACACACACACACACACACACACACACACACNATACTGGCAAGGCAGCATTTGCAATTTTTATAATATAAAATCATTCATGAAACATATAGACCTATCCATTATTATAATGAATATTTTATAAATGAATACCTAAATAAAAATAAATATAGTATGGAGGATATGCCAAACCACAAAATATGTGGGGGAATTCTTACCTTCTTACCTTCCACTCTGGAATCTGCTCAACAACTGATTCGAGACAGGGCCAGGTCCGGGAAAAAATAAACAAAACTACTTCAGCCTGTTCCCGGAGACGGCGCCCGGACATGGTCCTGATACGTGACGGTGATTTGTGCACAAGTGCATTCATTTTTTCTATACTAATCTTGAATTTGGTGATGTATTGTCCTTCACCCAGATGGCGTCCAGCTCAAGCACGGCTCTGATTTGTGTGGGCCATGGCCCCCACATCCCAAAGCGCGCCCCCCTACACCGCTAAGGTTAAAGTCAGCGTGATGCTCTACAGTTTTAGGACAAAATAAGTCGGTTTAAATGATCGCAAAAAAATAATATTAATATTTATTAAAAATTTACAATAATATAAAAAATTGTCTCAAAGTATATTTTCTAACTTTTATCAACGCAGAATTTTCAATAACTTCAGTAAAATCAACTTGGGTAAATCATTTTCGATGCACAAAATTGCTAGATGATTAAATCACTCTTGACCAGTCGTGCTTCTTTGCCATTTTTTCAATGAATCTGCCAGTCTGCTGAACGATCCTTAAGCTGAAGAAACAGTAACTTGTAATGTACAAAACCGTTCGATGGAGAGGCAGATATTAGCAAATACACCTTACAGTTTTTTTATCGTAAATTGCGTTCAGAAGTCTTATCGTGCTTCTTTCAGTGCCAAAAACTGTCTTGTGAATACTTTAAGGGCGAGAAATTTCGTGCAGTATGCCTTCTGAGAGCTCTTTCTCATATGTATTTACAAGTTTTGCTGCTTTTGCTATAAGTTGACCGCTGTCTAATTTCTGGAAGGTCAAATTGGTTGAAAATAATTCACACCGTATCTGCTGCTTTAAATCTTGTATTTAAATCATTGATAATAAAAGCCAATACTGAGTAAACTAAGGGAATTTTGAAGTCTTGTTTAGGTTCTTTAGAAGTTTTTTGGTTTTCGGGAAATTGGGGTTGCACTCCTACTGCTTCAGAAACTACATTTTTCTTTTGAACAACACATTTCAACGAGTCACGCAAGAGCTGCATCCCTTGCGCTAAGTCTTTTATAAGTGCGGTCTCGACATCAAGGGATATTCCTTTACTTTGTAAGACATTGTTCTTGTTGCCAATACTTGATAATAGTTTGTGCCAAAACATTGTCATTAGAAGATCTTTATAAGAATGGTTACTTACAGACATATTACTTCCTTGATTGAATGTTAGATTAATGTACATTTTATTAATTTCATTGTTATGAGTAATACATTGTGTATATTGATGTATATGGCATTTGGGGTTGAGAAACATTTGCCTTGAAAGTATGTGGGTGTGTATATTTCATTGAAAGTTGATCCTCTACAGAAAATGCTTTAAGAAAAGAATACAATCGGGAAGTGCTTGATATGAATCGGTCAGTAAGATGATAACATCTCGCCTGTTGTCAAGAAAGTTTAAAATCGGAATATACTGAAAAATATTTTTTTATAGCACCACGTCTTACAACGCATTTGGGTTTTACGCACTTAACTGTTGTTGCAAAATAGATATGTTTATGTATGTAAAAGGAAATAAGTACGACTTCTTAGTATTACCAAAGTATGTTTCTAATATATTGTAGAGCAACAACGTTGAAATGTATTAGTCTAACTTATTTTAAATACTTCAAGACAGAACAAATATTTTAAGTTTGATTTGACAGTCATACGAGCAAACCCATTTTATGTCTATATCAATTTACAATACCTCTGCACCAAGTGTAATAACTAAAAAGACATATCAAGTTCTCAAATAAAGAGTGCATATTTGGATTCAAATATTTAAATTAAAAAAACTGAAGGAAAAAAACTCGTAGCTGTATCAAGCTCAAGGGGAAAAACCTCACAAAATGAAAAATTTCTCTTCAAAAATAAATGTTAACTTTTCGTAATAAAATGTGTGCAACAAACATCTTTAATAACTTTATAACTAATACGGGTTACTTGAAAGTTATTATAAGTTAATATTATGTATAAGAAAGTCTTGATTTTTCTTAGCCTCGAAAAGTTATAAAGGAAGTCAATTTTTACTCTTTAACACTCAAAATAGATTATAAAAAATGTATTAAAGATTGAGAGAGATAAAAAAGTTAGAAGTGCACGTGATTGTTACCAACCAATATCTTCTAGCTCTACCAATATCTCTGGTGACTCAAAAGTTAGAAGGCTATAGTTTGAAATAAATTATTTGTTGTTTTTTGATAAAGCTTACTCAAGCTATTTTTAAAAGTTAATAAGCGAACATAATTCGTTTGTTTCCCGTCCTGACCTTTTAAGTTCCATGATGAGCTGAATTTACTACATTTAACTCATTTACATATAATAAAATGTATTGCATTAATTGATAGTAAGAAAATTAATTATTTTGAGAGTTATATCATAAATAGAAAGTAGACAACCATATGGCTATTTTTTTTCTAGGTGAATAAGACATATCACAATTTTGAAAATACTTGTTGGACAAAAGGAGCATTGTACGTATTTTAATGTGAATGTATGAAAAAACAATATGACACTTTATTTAAGCAAAGTATTTTAAAGTTTGTTTAAAGATCTATTAAAACCTATTATATTTATTCCATAATATCTGGCTATCAGAAATGTATTTATAAACCTATTTTTAGTGAAGAAAGGAGCTAATAACTTTATGACCCTTCCAAATTATTTTTAACCACTTTTTAAGAAAGATTTTTAATTGTTTGATCCTTAGGATGTTCGCTTATAAGTTTGAGAGATTATCGGAAAAGCCATTAAATAATTTCCATGTTTGTAAAAATAATTAATTATATAAGAGCTAATGAAAAAGTTTCCATCATCATTAGACAAACTCTCATAATCGGATTCCGGTAAGAGACATTACAAATTAAGTCCACTTAGCTTGATAAGTAGACTAGATTAAATATTAAATTGAAATATGCTAGTAACTAAAACTTTTTGAAAACTTTATTTTGTAATAACATTACTCAAAGAATCAAGGAGAAAGTATATTTCAAGAAAATGCTCCAACATTAGCCTAGATAAAGGATTTAAGGCAACCAATTGAAGTAAAAACCAATCCAAGTGCACTTGGTTGGGATTGAACACCGAAGTCATAGACAGGAGTTTAAACACTAAAACACCTTGTCTGTAAATCTAGTTCTCAAAGCTATTTCTCACTTATATAAAATTAATACGTTTAATCTTATTTTATTAAACAGTATAATAAATGCGAAATGTAATAAATTTAGACCTACTCTATAAACACATCGAATATTAAATCACATGGCTTGGAAACTAGCTTAACATTGGACAACCCGTCTAGTACTAAACGCCTAGTCCTATCTCCTGAACAATGGATCAAGAATATGCGCCTGTTGAGTAGTTCATTGTGACCTTTTAACATATTTTGTCAACCATATATTTTCATCGTTTATAAACTATTCATTTTTGAAGGCTGTAAATTATAATTTTCCTTTATTTTTTTATCACCACGTCTTTTTACCCGTTCGGGTTATACGCTTATGTACTAATTACACTAATGGTTTTAGGGACTCGGGAGGTTGTATTTATAGGGAATGTTCTTGCATTTGCGCGGAGGGAGAGTGGAAAACCATTTTGTAAATGACCACCCTCAGTACACTTGACCAAGATTCGAACCTCGATATCATGGTTATTGGCAGTATAATCTAACACGAAAGTAGCGCGTTAGGCCATGTGGCCACCGAGGTGGGTCAAGTGAATTATAATTAGTTTAAATTAAGAAAATAAAATCGTTATTTTAATAGAATAATGTTAGAAAATTAACGGCTCTTAGAGAACTATCTATGATTGGCGCATTGTCATATTTGCATGAAGTGTGCAGCCTTAAGAGTTATGAGGAATCAGCAAATTGACATTCAATTTCCCAGTAACCCCTGACCTAGATTTTTTTATTTTATTTATTTGAGGTAGTTGACGTGCACTTTCTGAACCACTGATTATATCAACACACGAGAATTTCTATGAGCGAGAGTGAAAAGACCTAGAAATTTTGCCGGGAAAGGTATTTTAACATACTTTCCACGGTTCTTTTACATGACACAATTGACATGGGACCGACGGCTTTACTTCCCCTCCGAAGAGAGATGTGCTATTTTTTCTATCGCTCAAGAAAAATCTGTTGACACCTGCTGGGTTTGAAGCCATGAACATCGGGTCCTGAGGCGCGAGCTTTATCCAAAGACCACCGTAGTCAACGACCTAGGTATTTAATAATTGGGTAGTAAAGCGAGCCAATGCACAAAATGGTTAATATATTCGTTGAAACATCCCAGAATCGAACAAGCGCTACCTATATATTTTATGGTGGCCGACACCTTAACTCAGTTGCTAGCTTGTCTGTCTACAAAGTTAAGGGTCCCGGTTTAGATTCCTGACATGGTTGAAAAAATTATCATTGCTGAAATGTGGATTTCTCTTTTAACAGTGATAAGTTATCAGCCTGGGGATAGATGTTGTCTGTTCTAGATTTACCGTAAGCTAGTTTATAAGTATTGTGCTGGTACACTCGGTCTGTTAAGTCTTTTTTTAGCACCGCGTCTTACTACCCGTTCGGGTTATACGCTTAAATACTAATTACACTAATGGATTAGGAATTGGGAAAGTTGAATATAGAGGAAGTGAACCCGCATTTGCGTGGAGGGAGAGTGGAAAATCATTTAGGAAAAACCACCCCCAGTTCACCCGACCGAACCTCGATCTCCCCGTCCTCGGTGGTCTGGCTCAACACGACTAGCGCGTTAGCCAACTACGCCACCGAGGCGGGTGCCTGTTAAGTAATTGCACGTGAAATACCTCGTACCTTGGGTATTTTTTTTTTCCGAAAAGGAAACTACCCCAACGGTCACCAGGGTTTGGTTAGTTAGGTGTAAATGTTTCCACTGTTTCCTCACCCTCATATTCACTATCACCATCACCCATCGGGACATGGAAAGATCCTTTACATTCGTGCGTCCCCTGGACAACGGTACATTAGTACTGGCTAATATTCCCACTCCTGAGCTACGAGTGGTGTAGCCAAGACACGCAATATCATTATTATTTAGTCAATCTTTCAAAATCACATTCGTAGTATACTATTTATATTTCATTACAATTCACCGTCCACTACTGACACTTTCATTCCATAATTAACACGTAATACAAATGAAAATATAGGCCTTGTGGAATGTGATACTTGTACACAGTTAATCTTAAGGACCAAACAGAAATCCACAGCTCAATGAGCATGTATCGCTATGAAACGACGAGGGAACGACACATTTGTTTATTTCCCATCAGGTCATCTGAGTAGCTGGCTGGACCATAGATAAGCGAATAGTTTATAAGTGACACGACACTCTCATGTTAGCAAGAATAACCATAACGTGGGAACTCGAACGCTTGTGGTTCTATAGCCCAAAACTAAAAGAATCTATAAAATGTAGTAGGCTGTAGGTTGACTACACTGGATATCATCGCTGAGGTAAATGTATTGTTACTATTGGGAAACAGCGTTGTCATTCTCTCATTTTTGTGTAGTCAATCTCCCCTCAAATATAATATAGGTTTCGCAACGCTGGTTTGTCGAGGTTGGGAGTATCTCCTTCTTACCCCAGCACACCACCTTCAGACATAACCGAGGGCGAGGATATTTGTTAACAGTCAACTGAGAGAAATCGAAGAAGATAAATCCTTTCTCCATCGAGAGCCCGGTGAAGGCTGAGACCGACCGCCATCGGATCTCTGGTCGGAGGATGACCTCTCTGTTGAGGGGTCAGAGGTTACGTCCAACTTGACCAACCTCAGGTGTCTTGACGGAGTCTGAGGCTCGGTCGTGGGGTCCGAGCGCCCGGTGAAGTCCGAGACCGACCGCCGTCGGATTTCTGGTTGGAGGATGACCTCTCTGTTGAGGGGTCAGAGGTTACGTCCAACTTGACCGACCTCAGGTGTCTTGACGGAGTCTGAGGCTCGGTCGTGGGGTCCAAGCGCCCGGTGAAGTCTGAGACCGACCGCCGTCGGATCTCTGGTCGGAGGATGACCTCTCTGTTGAGGGGTCAGAGGTTACGTCCAACTATGACCGACCTCGTGTCTCTTGACGGAGTCCGAGGCTCGTTCGTGGGGTCCGAGCGCCCGATGCATTCTGAAGACTTGCAGTTTCCTCAGCAATGTTATTGAGTGTATTTGCTTGAAAGCAATGCCACATTGTATGGTGTTTTTGGTTTTGGTTTTTTTAGTACCGAGTCTTACTACCTGTCCAGGTTATACGCATATATAATATTTACGCTACTGATGGGTAGGGATGAGTAAGGTTAAATTTAGAGGAAGTGTACCCGCATTTGCACGGAGGGAGAGTGTAAAACCCCTTTGGAGAACCATCAATATACCCGACCGGGTTTCAAACCCCTATATTTCTGTTACCGGCAGTCTTGTTTAACATGAGAGTGACGCCTTAGACTATGCGGCCACCGAATCAGGTAATATTGTATGTAAGTTTATAAAATGGTCCATGGAATGCACAGAATCATGAATAGGGTAGTACATTTGACATGCCCGGTCTCTTGTTTAGCTGCTTAACGTGTGCACTGTTATTGCTTTCTAACCAACATTTTACAAAAAGAGCAATTTAAAGTGGTATGCTCTTTGTAAGTGGTTTAAATTTAGTAAAACAATATATATTATGTTTAGGGTGGCGTTTCTATACATTATAAATTAATAATATATTTTAGTAATTAATGTGCTACAGAACCTATCAATATTAGTGATTTGTTTCATTACTTAAGGACTTAAGGTTAAGGTATTATCTACAACTTATATGTTGTGTAAAGTATTTTGCCATTTTGACGAAGAACATGAAACATGATTTTGAGATAGCGACTTATCAATAGTAAAGAAACGCATATCTTTGACAATTTAAAAAAAAGTTTTTTAAAAAATAATTCAACTATTGTGCAATAGTGTGTGAGTGAATGTCTAAACATGGTTTATTATGAGTGAGTGTGAGTGAGTATGTGTGAGGCGTGGATGTGTGTTTGAATGTATGTTTGTGAGTGTGTGTGAGGTGTGAATGTGTGTTTGAGTGTGTACGATTATATGTGTGTGAGTGTGTTAGTAAGAGTCTATGCGGAATGGGAGTGTTCGATTGTAGGAGTATGTGTTTTTGTGAGAGTAAGTGAAAGATTGAATGTGTGTATGTGTATGTACTGCGTTAGAGAAAAACAAGAGTAAAGTAACCAGGTTACACAGAGTAGAAGGGTGGGTCATGTGGTTGAGGGGTTGTTACAGAAAGGGGTGGAGGAAAAGAAGAATATACCAGGAAACAGAGAAGCTTTTAAACAGAAGTCTTGACTGCGTTAAAAAAAAAGTTCTACAGCACGACTTTCTGTTTGTCGTGAATTCTACCTCGAGGGGAAATAGCTTACAACATTATTGTAGAGCATAGGTCCCTATGGGGGGAGTAGAACCACTTCTACTTAGTGTATAGTCACGTGAACAATAGGCCCTATCTCAAATTAAAAAGTTTATTAAACCTTTTATTTTTTTAATCTCTAGAGATATTGATCGTATTTAACTAGTCTAAAAGAAGTTATTAATGATGTAATGCTTAAAGGGCGGGTATTTTTTAGATTCGGTTACACGAAAGTTTAACTTAAATTGACCTGAAGAAAGCTAACGCTTATACAAAGTATTTTTTTATCATGTCTTACTACTTACTACCTGTTCAGGTTATACGTATATATGATTGTTATTCTAATTGGTTAGGGATGAGAAAGAAAGTATTTTATAGGTAATTTACTCACATTTGTGAGGAAGGAAGGTGGGAAACCATTTAGGAAACCCCACTGTAAGTAGACCCAACTGGGATTTGAACCCCAATCTCCCCGTCTTCAGCAAGCCAGTCTAACACGAGAGTGACGCTTTAGACCATTTGGCCACTGAAGCGAATCACTTGCACAACTAATTGCAGATCAATATCGAAGCTACCCGCTTCGGTGGCCATATAGGCTAAGACGTAACTTTCGCAGTAGACTACTCTACCAATGATGGGGAGATCAAGATACGAATCTTAGTCGGGTGTATGGAGGTGTTTTTTTCAAAATGGTTTTCCATTCTCTCTCCACGCAAGTGCTTGTACATTTCCTCTAAATATTAGTGTAATTGGTACATTAGCGTACAAACCAAAAGGCTAGTAAGACGCGGTGGTAAAACAAATCGAAGCTTGGAATATATAAATGGTATTTAGATTACGGATATAGCCACATCAAGCATCATATTAGAAAAATGAAAAATGAAACCTAGACATAAGGATCGAACCCGAGATATTTGTCCTGGCATGCCAATGCTTCCGAGTCACCGGAACATGTGGCATTAATGATATCAAAAGAGTAGCAAGTGATTACAACACGTCCATAACAGATTCTGTCTTAATATATGAGTGAAGAATGATGCCGAGTCACAGGACGAATCCTAGATATCTCAGTGGTAAAGAAAGCTTTGACGCGAAGTTCCGGTTTCGGTTACTTTGTCCAGGTGTCATTTTTACAAATTTATGAATTAAATTTACCTAGTAAATAGTTTAATATATTAATCTATGGTGCAAAAGTTGTTGTTTTTTTGCTGTTGTTTTATAAGCGTAGCTACGCATAGCTTATACGAAAATAATTTTACAAAAACAAAATTAATCCCTCAAAGTAAATTTACCATTTTTAAAGAAAAGAAAAACATTTTATACATTGCATAAACTAACATGCTCATAAAAGTGGTAATTCAGATTAACTGCATATTATACTTAGCTGCACACGTATTATTCGGGTAAAAAACTATTTCCAGCTTGCATTTATTACATTATTACTGCATTAAAAAAATGTAGCGGCCATTTACACACATAATTTAACAGGCTAAGAGTGAGAATACTAATGTCAGTATTTTAAGAGACTGTGTAATAATTGCTAAATTAAAATTTATCTCTAATGCGCTTGTTAAACTGCAGCTTAAATAATGAATTAGTGGTGTATATTGTAATAAATCTCGAGCTATAAAAGACACAAAATTTTAATTTATTATAAATACTTGACAGTGAAATAGAAGAAAGGAGATTACATTTAAATAAAAATACTAACAAATCAGCTATTTAATTTTTTGTCTTAAGAGCATTGTATTGTATAAAGCTGGGGTCGCCAATTATTTTGGATGGAGGTCCATTTTAAAAACTATACATACCTCCACGGTCCGGCAAAACTTTAACAGTGAGTCAAGTTCAAGCCCTATACTAATTCAAGAACTTGATTTATATTCCTTTCATTTATTTTACTTATTTATTATTGCTGGCCTTCCATGTCTACTACCCGTCCAAATTAAAAATATATCTGTGGTCCGGATGCCGACCGCGGTCCACCATTTGGGGACCACTGGTATAAAGCATAGGCCCCTATGGTAAAATTATATGAAGCATATTATACATTATAACATATAGTATTTTTCTTATAATAATGATATTTTGGTAACAAAGTGGTGTAAAATAAAATGTGGTAATTTTATATTATATTTTTTATTCTCTGTTTCTTACTACCTGTATAGAATGTCCACATATTTGAGATAATTGTCAAGGATGAGGAAAGTAGAATTTAAAGTAAAAATGCCGATATTTGCGTGGTGGATAAGTGGAATATTATAAAGAGGGGGGGGAATCCACTTCGGTGCACCCAGCCGGAATTTGAACCATGACCTGCCCGTCATTGCGAACCAGACAAGACTATGAATCCAATAGTGCGGGTCATTGTATGAAAAATATACATTTCAGTTCGATAGTTTTTTAAAGATTTATATAAAAGAAATGTAATTTTTTTTAATTGAAGTGTTTAGCGTGCTCTTTTTGAACAGACTAATTATATCGACTTACCGAACTAACTCAATTCTAGAGCCAACACTATGCCCTCTTTATGGTTCTTTCCACAGGAAATAAGGCTTACCAACATGTTGTATATTTTGTTTGTATTGTTAGTTTGTTCTAAATTTATGCCCAAATGTTGAGATAATTTTAAATAATTTATTTTGTTACGATTTTAAAACGCACATTCGATAGGCCCATGTGCTATTTTTGTTTTTGGGGTATATTTAAGGGAAAAAAAACAGGATATTTGCTAAGGGGTCTTTTTTCACGGTGTCCGGAAATTAGCGATACCGGATAAAGGAAGTGTTGTAGGTGTTGGTGACCTTTTTTTTGATACTTTTTTTTTACTTACTTGCTATCCGCGTATACAGAAAAAAAAAGCCATGTATGAGGAAGGTAGAATTTAGCAGAAATGTGCTTGCACTATTATGGAAGGAGAGTGGGAAACTACGTAGGTAAAAACACCGTAATTACATTCAGCCGGGATTCGAGCCCTGATCAGACAGATCATCAGCTATCTAGTCTATCTCCCTAGGGCCTAGGCCAGGGATAAGGAAACTGTGGCTTTTAAGCCACATGCGGCCTTTTTAGGTGTTTAGTGAGGCCTTTTCGCATATTTAGTTATTTTATGTTCTTAGCACCACGTCTCATTCACTACCCGTTATGGAACAATTACGCTAATGGCTTTAGGGACGAGGAAGGTTATATTTAAAAGAAGTGAACCCGCATTTGCGTGGAGGGAGAGAGCAGACCCATTTTGTAAAAAACCACCCTCAGTACACCCGACCAAGATTCCAACCTTGATTTCCCCGTCATCGGTAGTCTAGTTTACTGGCGAGAGTCACGCGTTAAACTATGTGACCACTGAAGAGGGTTTGAGTCAAATATGTATCTTCATCGTTTATAAACTATTCATTTTAAAATGGTGCGTATTTTAATTAATATTAAAAAAAGGTTATTTTACAGTATAATTAAAGAAAATTGCTCTTATTTATCTATCCATTTCCATGGTTGGCGTACAATTTTATCTGGACAAAATTTACTATAGGGCCTACATGAAGTGTGCGGCTTTATGAGTAATCCGTGAATTGACACTCGGCCTTCAAATGTCAAATATTTTGTCACCCCTGGCCGAGGCCATGTGACTACCGATGCGAGTATGTGGATGACGTATCGGAGTGATATGATGGCTCTCCTTGAATAAAAAAAAACTGGGCCATCGGCTGACTAGTGAATCAGTGGTGAACTTCTATGGACTTGGATTTGAAATGTATTAAATTTATTGTCAAAATTCTTTCTCCCAACATTTGTCATTTGTCAACATCATAAAATGAAGCAATATTCTATCATATCATTTAACTTGCAGTTAACTATTTAATCTTTCTTTCATGAAGTTAAGAGTAGCTCTTGTTTCTCCTACTGTTGTAATCTGTGGTTAAGAAGGTGTGGCAAGTTTTTATCTTTGATCTCTTTAAAGATGAAAATATACCTGGAAATACATTAATCTAATTACTTGCGTATTTTTAAAATACTTCAAAATATCTTAAGTATTCTAAGAACAGCTTTCCTAAGAATGATATTTCTAAACTATTTCATTATACTGTGGTAGTCTTAGGTTAACTACTAGGCCAAACTAGCCCTTAGTTTTATTCTGGCTGCATAATCTTATATTCTAATTGTTTCTGAAGAATAAAATATATAAAAGCACACATACTCTACTAATTACACTAATTTGTTAAGGTTAAGGAAGGTTGAATTTATAAGAGTGTACCCGTATTTATGTGGAGGGAGAGGGGAAAACCATTTAGGGAAAAACATCCTAAATACACCTGACCGGAATTCAAACCCCAATCTCAACACCATATGCAGTCTAGTCTATTGCGAGAGTGAAGCCTTAAACCATTGTTTCTAGAAGGGTGTGCCCTGAAATTCATTAGGTGTGTCACGAAATTATCAACTTTATTCTATTGTTGATAAAAAGAAGTAATTAAAATTAGTTCCAATTCAATAAATTTTTTAAAAGAAATTAGAGAAAAATGTTTTCCACAGAATCTAAAGCAGCTTTCACACATGACAGTTTTTCGTTGTCGCCGTGTACGGCACGGCGCCGTGATTATCGAGGTACACAGTTTTAAATGAAAGCTTTCACACGTGACTGCATGGCGAAAATGCCGTGGTAGCGACGGTGTATCTCGACCTGGGGACGGCCGCCGTGCCGTGATACATTGTGCCTTATGCCGGGATCACGATCAACTTAACGTTAATTTAAAGTTAACTTAACGTAACTTAACGTAAAGGACCTCCTCGTGTGTTTAAATGGAGGCAATCACTATGCAGTTAACTTAACGTAAGAGATGTCCTGAGAGGTCTTTTACTTTAAGTGAACGTTACTTGAAGGGTATCACGTGATCTAACCAGCCAATCACTATGCGAGTGACGTCAACAGGGCTATTTAGTAACTCATATGTTGGTATTATGACCAATGTTTACTCCTTAGCGTAAGTTCTAGTGATCAGACATTGAAACAAAATAATTAAACTAAAATAGGAAAGCAAAATTTATCAAAAAATTTTGTAATAGATATTTATTATTTCAATTGAAAACTGTAAATATTCACAGATCATCACTGTAAAAGTAGTACAAATCACAGATCATAATAGAGAATGAAGATGTTTGGCGCGAGTTGTTACGTTAAGTTATGTGAATTGTGATCACACATAGGTTAAGTTAACTTTAAGTGAACGTTACGTTAAGTTAACGTTAAGTTTATCGTGATCCCGGCATTAGTGAATATCTATCAAGAGTGTCCTGAAATTTAATGACAACTTTTATTTTCATTTAAAAAGTGTGTCAACTAATGATGCTATTCTCATGACAGATATTCAACGACTGTTGATATCACTGTGATCTATTCTACTATTATTTATTTTTGCTACGTTCGTGCTGGGCCCCTAAAAATAATATGAACACAGAGACAAAAGTTTATGGTTGTAATTTATCAAGCGTGGACTGACTATACAAAAGAGAGACTGGGCTTGTTCGTTCCGCGCTGGCTTGTCAGCCGAGGTCTCGTCACTTCAGTTAGATTGCTGGAGGCAGACTATCAGTTCACTCGCTGACAAGTCGACTCCACCCGATAGCATACTTTACCAGCACGGAGGTTTCCGAGAACGACCGTCGAACGACGCACCCACAACACATCACTATGTGAAGAAAAATAATCTCTATATTTGTACTGGAGAAATATTTGATTTATTTTTACTAAAAATATGTTTTTGTATAAAAACTGCAAAAACACTGGCCTTTTCTCAAGTTTCCTACATGGCCCCCCACTCCCAACCTTAATTCGTACGAACAACACAAATTTTATTAATGACTAAATATTATGGACAGTTATTGGGAGGCTAGCTTGGAGAAAATCGACCCAAAATAGTTTATTATTAGGAAAAACCACCTGGCTGAGTTTCGAACACCAGCCTCCTTGCAAGGGTAAAACTCAGACACATCTCAGGATTGAACCCCGGACAACCAGCACAGAAGTCCGATACCTTACCTCTAGACCGCCAGGTCACCTTATGAACGCTCTTAAATGTCACAATTGATATTTTCAAATAAGTGTGCTGTGTCGTGAAACAGGTCAAAATAAGAAAGATACACGAGCTTTCCATTTAACGAATTATTTAAAATCTCCTCAACAACAACTGTAAACGCCACCCGCTTTGGTGGCCGCATGGTCTAAGGCGCTACTCTCACAGTAGAATAAACTGTTGGTGACGGGGAGGTCAAGGTTCAAATCACGGTCGGGTGTACTTATGGTGGTTTTTACAAAATTGTTTTCCACGCTCTCCCTCCATGCGAATGTGGGTACAGTTATTCTAAATTCAACCTTATTAATCCCTAACCTATAAGCGTAATTAGTACATAAGCGTATAGCCAGAATGGATCGTAAAACGCGGTGTTAAAAACACTGTAAACGCTGTCTGCTAGTATCTCGTTTTGTAGGCGAGTGCGCACCGATTTAGTCAGTTAGTTTTTAAATTTGATTGGGTCTCCCAAGATGTTAGTGTCGGGCAGAAAAAAAGGGAAACAGAAGTTATTTAAAGTTGCACCGAGCGAACAATTCCGATGAGGGCTAAAATCCTGTGATTGTATTTAAAGCTTGTCACATTATAAGGTTTCTGATCTCTGGTTTTTTTAGCGATTGAGTGAATCAACAGTAAATTTATTCATATTTCTAGCAAAGTACATCGTAAATAATACGAGACAAAAACCTACTTCGGTGGCCGCGTGGTCTAACGCGCTACTCTCGCGGTAGACAATAGCCTGTTGATGACGGGGAGATCAAGATTCGAGTCTCAGTCGGGTGTACTTAGGGTGGTTTTCCAACATTGTTTTCCACTCTCCCTCCACGCATATGTAGGTACACTTCCTATAAATATAACCTTCCTAATCCCTAAAACCATTAGAGTAATTAGTACATAAGTGGATAATCCGAACGGTTAGCAAGAAGAGGTGCTAAGAAAAAGAAAATAAATGGTACGGCGCACCGCACAGACTTTCTCTCTCTTTCTATAAGCTCGTAAGATTTCTGAACGGAATAATGTACATTGTATCATCACCACTCCACATAAGAACACGCATAAAATAATATACAATGATATATAATCAATGAGAAAAGAGGCGCATCTTTGTCCACCTAAGAGCATTTAAAACAGTTTAATGTCTTCCACAAGGGTCAACACTTCGTATTAAAATTTCGATTCTGGTTAAAGTTTTAACATTTTATAAGGTGTTGCAGATCTTCAAGTCATCGCATTGATATTTAATTATTCATTTATACATTTTGACCAATAAAAAATGTAAATATTGACTATTGAGTCTAAAATGGAGATAGATCATTGCTATGCAAACATTTCTCCTAAGAGATTTAA
>CABFWO010005995.1:0-10000 GCA_902155825.1 Timema genevievae
TGTTCTTATGTGGAGTGGTGATGATACAATGTACATTATTCCGTTCAGAAATCTTACTAGTTTATAGAAAGAGAGAGAAAGTCTGTACGGTGCGCCGTACCATTTATTTTCCTTTGTTTTGTGTTCAGAAATTAATTCTACAGCAGTTATAGTAAAGCCTTCCTTCCCAGACTGACCATCGGTGAAAGATTTTTTTCTACTTAGGGTTTGGCTAGACTGACAAGCGTGCGAGCGAGTGCGCAAGCGACTGGGTGGCCAAACTGGTGAGCGTGCGAGCGAGTGAGTGCGTAATTAGCAGATAGCTTTCTATAGTTGTTAACGAGGAGGCTACAAATCTTGGCTCAGTGAAATGAGGGTGGTTTTTGACAAGTGGTTTATTGTTGTGGTTTTCTCATCCTCTCTCCACGCTAATGGTGATTCTTATTTGTATAGGCCTACTTTGATGATAATGAATTATTTGAACATATCAGTTTTTATATATATATATAAGTATGGTTTATGATCTTACCAATTAAATTAGGCCGTTAGTAGCAAGTGTGCTAAACCTACCGATATTAATAAAAATGTCAAAATGAGAAGTTTTCCTAGCACTCAATGAACCAACATATAATAATATTGCCTAGCGCCTGTAAACTAGACTGTACCGGATCAAGCACGCACTTGAAAAATAGAACCAGTTCTATCTTTCAAACGTGCGCGCTCCAGTCTGGCCACCTTTCATTACAACCAATGTGTTCTATTTTATATTTTAGTCACTCGCTCGCTCGCTTACCAAGTCTGGCCGCCCCCTTAGCCAGAACATACGAAAATTTGATAGAAGCTACATAAGCAGCAAACTAATTAACTAAAATCCAAATACTACCTAGGAAAATGGCAGACTCACAAAGCTAATGTTTGTATACAAAGCTAAAGTTTGAAAAACAACTAGGGTCTGCTGTTGATGTTAACAACATGCAATCACATATCTATTGCTTGCATCTCTCACTTGTCTTTGCTTATTAAATACATCAATACTAAGACGGGAACACAATAACATCACATGTTAAATAATTCTATACATTTTTAAGCTTATAAACCCCAAAAATCAACTTTTAACTACGATGTAATTTTCTTACGTGATCGACTGAAAATTGCCTCAAGGATGAAAGGTCGATTGTGGTGTAAAAGTTGCTGGCCAAAGGCCTGGTCTAGTCCATGGCTAGTGTGACGCCTTAGACCAGCGGTCAGCAATATTCGGCCCGTGAGCTGGACTAGGCCTGCCGAATTATTTTATCTGTCCCGCAAAAGACTTAGCAAACAAATATGTGTTTAATAAAATCAACTAATAACTTATTACAATATAAGAGACATAAAGTTGAAATTTTTTGCTCTATATTTCCTTAAAACCAGCCCACTTTTTTTTTCAATTCATATGTCTTGCGATATTAAATCTATTTCCATCCCCTGCTATAGACCAAGTGGTCACCGAAATGCGTAATGTATTTTTTTAATCTTAATATTGGTAAAAGTACATCGTTCGGAAAAAATTTGTGTTTAAAATAAAAGTTGGTAATTATTATTTGATTACTTTGAGGACCAAATTTTCCAATTTTAACTTTTTTACAATTTAAATAGTAATAATTTCATTCTTTTTCATGTTATGATGAATGAAGTAAAATTATTTTAAGGCATATAGATTTCATAATTTAATATTCAAGAAACATGACAAAAAATTATTGAAACTTTTAAAAATTTTTGTTTGAAACAAATTTAACGCAACTTTACTAACGTATTTAGCTAATAATATCTAGGAAATGAGGAGAATTTTGCAAGAGTGGACGCAAAAGAATCCGTCACTAAGAGATTGGGATTGTGAAAATTTTCAATAATCCCCGAGGTATTTTTTATTTATTCCCACCTTCTCGTAATTTAATTGTAATAATTATGATTTTCTGATTTTTGTTTATTTATATATATATATAATTATATATATATATTAGTGTGGTGTGAGTAATGGCCACCTTGGCAGCACGTTCGTTTTGGTTGCTGTTACCCGGGGGTATTAACTATTTAAAGTGGTTCCCTGGTAGTTTACATCTTTGGAAAAAACGAAAAAATCTTAAATCTAATATTGTATTAATATTTGCATTATTTTATTACTTACCTTATTTTGCGGTCATTTTCTATCGTAGTTTCTTTTTCGGCTTATTTTCGTTAATTATAAATGTCTTTTATGGGATCCATCTTGATTAGTTAAGTAGTTCACGAACCCGCCACACAAACGTGTTGCTAGGAGAACATTTCTGCTATGAGATGGTAGAGGGAGTAAGAATATTATTTTATTATTATTATAATTATTATTATTATTATTATTATTATTATTGGGTTTTTTCTGGTGGGCAGTTTTTTGATCAGTAGTAAGGCCATAAATGTTTTTGTAGTTGTTTTAAGAAATCAAAATTTTGTTATTGTTAATTTTAAGATTTTTTCCCAAGTTTGTATTCGTTTTATAAGAAGGCTATACTGGAAATTAAATATTTTGCGGGAATCTTGCTGCCTGTTTCAGGCAACTTTGGAGAATTTCTGGGAAGATGTGCGGAAAAAGCGGCCTAGGCGGGAAGATTCCTGCAAGGATAGGGAGAGGGGTGAAAGTTACGGCGGTGAGCGGAGGTTCCGTGGCGGAGCTCCGAGTTTTATCTTTTTTTTTTCTTGAAAGAACTAACTAGTAGTGAATTTAACCATAAGAATATTAAGATAACGCCGTACGCGTGTGCCTCAGCTCTAGCAGAAGGAGAAATTCCACCCGGCATAGTCCGGTAGGGCTAGGCTTTTATTTACAACGTGAAAAGCCTAAGCTACATTTTGTACGGTGAGCCCATTCCTTTCTTTGGGGATAGCCAACGCGCTACCTTTTTCCAAGAACTCAATTCAACTCATGCAATTCCAGTCATATTTTTGGTGGTTGAATTTCGAGAACCCCACATATATATAAAAAGACTAAATTATTCTAACTATTTAAGGCTCTATAAGAGTGCCAAAGACTCGGGACCTCTATTCTAGTAATTTCCCATATTGGAACATTGCGAGGATCATTTGTGTTGTCATTTTTTTTAATCTTTATTTTATGTATATACATTGTTGTAAGTCACTTAAATTGTACTATAACCATACCACTAGGTCTCTTATCAATATGTACAGGTGTGAATAATATGGTATATCCTAATGGTGTTTAATACTTGTCGACCCAATAGGTAGGGAGCTTGTTTTTTTTTGTTCTGAAGACTATAGAAGAGAACTCAGTAAATAAATATATATATATATATTTTTTATTTCAAGTATATTTTTTTGTCTTTATTTTACCTATCTACATATCACCATGTTTCTTGTATTTTCTTTGTTTTTTGGTAAGTGCCTGTACAATACTAGTACCCTCTAAGTAGGACAAATTATTTTGATTTTTTTTTTTGCTATAATAGTTAAAGCTAGGTTCCATTTTTTGGGAGGGTGTTGTATGTGTGCTCGTGTTTTTGTTTGTTTTTTTTCCTCTCGTGCTCTACCACTCAGCCTGAGCTGAGATATGTATATGCCTGCGAGCTGGAACAGATTTCTTTTCTCAAGTAAGTTTGTTCATACTGTTAGTACAGGTTAATGTTATATCCAAACATTCTTCCACGTTATTACCCAGAAGAAATTTCCCCGAACTTGTTTTTAGCTATATTTTGTTCAACCAAAGTCCTTATATATATATTTAGTGAGGGGGTTGTAACTCTCGTATCTCGACGGTTTTGTTAAAGGATAAAATCAATGTTATGTTACTGCCACAGCTTGGACTAGTGATATTTGCTAACCTCAAACTTAAGATAAGGATTGATAGCTAGCCAGTTCACAATGGGTTTTACAACTATACTACTCACCTATTATAAAAGAGAGTTTGAACAAAAATGTAGCTACAAGATGTACGAAAAATAATAAATAAACACTTCTAGAAAGCCTTTGTCCTATCTTACAGCCACATGAGCCCTTTCCCCTGTCTTTTACATACCTTTAGTTAGTACATGAGTGTTAATTCACCCTGAACCCGTAGCTCAATCCTTACCAAACATGGGTAGCATCGGAAAAGTTCCCGAGGCTACTCAATAGTAAAGGCCTGTTGACACGGTGTTAGTGGACTAATACAAGTTTACTAGTATTAGCATACTAGCATACTTGTTGTGTTGACACGCATTTTTCACTTGCATTAGTATCGCTTCTAAAAACATGGCTGAAAATGAAGTGGTGCTAACTGATCTCTCTATTGGAGCCTTTTTTTTTATCATTGCTTCTGATTTCTCGTTCGGGTTATTAATACGCATATACTAATAATTACGCTTATGTGTTAGGAGCTAGGAAGGGTGAATTTAGAATAAGAATGGGCGGACAGATAAATTACAATTTTTCAGTAAACGCAATGTATCATAACTAGTTGACCCATTTAAAAATTGTTTTATATAGATAACATAAAAAGTTTGTGATTAGTATGTATAATATTTCTTAATTCCTTAATACATTAGAATTTGTTTCAGTTGATTTCAAATAATTATTTTATTATTTTGCTTGATTTTTTATAATTCACTTAGCATACATGATCAATAAAACTAAACTCAAATAAAGTCAATAAATACCAATAAAACCAAACTCGGTTTAACATTCTTTATAAATAGGCCTAACCCCGGTTTTTTTCAAACGTGTTTTAAATATTGGTATACTAATAACAAAATATCTTGTTAAATGCTAGCTAAACTATATGGTTTTCTATGAGACAATAATATAATGTTGTGTATCTACTCAAGTTGCCAAAGCATTACTACAAAGTGTTTGAAGTGGATGGGCTAAACATTATTAATTAAAACTTATAAAGATTGGTTAAATTGTCAAATACGGAGATTGGAAAGCGTACCGGTGATTTCGCGTGAAATTCGCCGGCCATTCATACCTTACTTGCCGATAACACGAATATTATGTTGCTGGAACTAATCACGGTATTACAATGTTTTATTATATTTTGTGAGTGTATGTAAAAAAATTACACATGCCACGTTGATTAGTAGCCTGGTAGGAAATAATGGTTTGATTAAATTATTTATAACATTTGTTAACTGATATTAAATAATATCTCTCACAAGGCACACTTGCAATATTTACATAACATTTTATTTTGGACACCTCTTGAGAATATGTACGCCTGATATCACTTTACAAAATCCTCTATTGCAATATCCCTCGCATGCTTATCTTTATAAATCCAGTGCTTAAAATTCCACAAAAACTGATTATTTTCATAACATTCCACAAATAAGTGTCTCCTTCACAACAATCTTTTAGTTGCCGCCATTTGAATTGTCTACTTGCATTAGTAAAGTTGGAAGGTGACCAGCTTTTTCAGTTGCAAGTGGACTTGTATGTTAGTAGCTTGCTTGTCTGTTTACACAATGCAAGCTGTGAGCGCGCAGCCAAATTAGTGGACTTGCATTAGCCAACTAACATCGTGTCAACGGGCCTTAACTCCCAACAAGACTGTTCTAGAGACGCATGCTCTCTACCTAAACTGCAACTTCCTTAAAACCGAGTCCATTCCTCCTTGGGATATGGAACATTTTATTGCTCTACTCTACAAAAGACACATAAAAACACTTCCGCGCGTTCAAATACAATAGTTTTACTTGCTGACAACTAAAGATATTTATTCAATTGGGATTAAACCGTAGTTTTCATATTCAGATCCTTGTGACCTACCGTGCAGTAGCAAAGGAAACAAAAATAAACAAAAACTTACCATTATCAATATTATTATTATTATTATTACTATAATGTATATCAATAAATCAAAGACCAAATCTATATATTTACTCAAAAACTAATCCCATAATATTTACTTATAAAATTGGTCAATGATGACATAGTTCGCTCCTCCTATATAAATGATCAAGGTGTTCTGGACAATAAACTCTACTTCCACTATCATGTTGACCAAATATTATCTCTATCATTGAAATTACTAGCTCTTATTAAATTTATTACCTCATCATTTAAGAAAGTTGACTGTATTTTATGTCTGTACTATGCTCTGGTTACAGCTAAGTTAGAATATGCTACTGTTGCTTGGAATTCCATTACCTAAACTGACTCTCAGGTTGTAAAATGTTCAAAGAAAATTTGTCGCTACGTGCTTTGATAAATTCTTTACTAACCAGACTTAATGTGACTATGATGGAATTCAAAACCTTTTAGGGCACCAAACTCTCTTCTCGCTTAGACTTGATTGTGATGCCCTTTTTGTTTTTAATAGTTTCAATAGCATCATTTCTTGTAAATTTGCCCTTGATTATGTATATACAACGTGTTTCTAAAACATTGCATCAAACTTTGGCAGGATACTCCTTGGGTGAAATTAGAATAATTCTCATAAGCAACCTAGGGTCCATCTTCAATATTAAGGGCGGTATACACCCCTAAAGACAGAGCTAAAAACTATTGTTGTGTGAAATATTATGAAAACTGCTTAGGGTATTACAACGAATCTTTGTATACTACTTATTGAAACCTTGATCATTAATAAACTAAATGTGCTTTTACCGTTACCCACCCCCATCATGTAAAAAAGGGGGAGTTGTAACACATTTTTTCTAAAATAAAATATGTCAGAGTAAGTATTACCAATTTTTACTTAAGATTACAAAACAGGGAATCAAAATTAACAAAAAAGGTGTCTTGGAGAAACTGTCTATCTTTCCCCGTTTCTGAGATATTCACACAAGTTTGAGATCAGAGCCAAGTGCAAATGCCTGCCAGGTAGGCAGCCAGAATCGCAGTTTTATTTCGCAATGCAGTCGTTTAACCATTTTTACCGGCACGTGTGACTATGTATCACGTACATTTGGTAAACAAGGCTGGTTTGTGTGTTATGATGGAGAAACTCTGATACTTTTCCTTCTTCATAAGCTCCGATGTGTTGCTATTTATTACATTAGTGAGTTATGCTTACACAGTTCACACTTGGGTGGGATTTTATTCATTACACTCACTGGAATATTGAAAGCTACATTAAGAAATACAAATTGTAGTTATTGCATGTTTTAGTTCCTAGCTTCAAAAGCAGATTCATAGCAAGTGTTCAAAATGGTGGCCCCTAACGTTATTGCAATAATTGAGGCGACGTATCAATGACTGGCGTACTCTTTCGAAAACACGTGGAGTTTCTTGAACCTTATCACATGCAGCAACTATCCTGGCTAACAGGTCTTCCTCAGATTCAACAGCTGTCTCGTACACCAAAGCTTTGACAAAGCCCCACAGAAAGAAGTCTAACGGATTTAGGTCAGGAGAGCGTGGTGGCCACGCAACAGGCCCACCTCTTCCTATCCATCGGGCAGGAAATGCAGTGTTGAGGTAGTCACGCACAGCTCTTGTGAAATGAGGTGGGGCACCGTCATGTTGTAGCCACATGCGTTGTCTAACGGAGAGCGGTACATTCTCGAGGAACTGTGGCAATGCAAATTTCAGAAATTGGTAGTAGATGTGGCCAGTCAAACGTCGTGGCATCAGGTAAGGGCCAATGAGATGGTTACCCACAATGCCTGCCCAGATGTTGACAGAAAATCTATGCTGGTTGCCCATGATGATAGTTGCATGAGGGTTCACGTCATTCCAAATGTGACTATTTGTACTATTAAAATAGCCGTCTCTGGTGAATGTTGCCTCATCGGAAAACAATATTATAGTGGAGAAATCAGGAACCACTCCGCACTGCTGCAGAAACCAGTCGGAGAATTCATGTCGAGGAGCATAATCTGCTGGCCCCAATGCCTGCACCTTGCGCATGTGGTACGGATGCAGCAGCTGATCATGCATGACACGCCATACTGTGGAATTGGACACATTCGTTTGATGCGCAATGGCACGTGTGCTTGTTGACGCGTTATCATCCACATAATTCAGTACCTCTTCTTCGACAATTGGAGTGCGAACATTCCTCGGGTGACCAGCTCCCCCTCGTAGCTGAAATGTACCTGTTTCACGAAGTCGCTGAGTGACATCGGTGAAGGTCCGGTGATAAGGTTGACGTCGCGCAGGATATCTATCGTGGTACAACCGTGCAGCTGCTCTTGCGTTTCCTCTAGCTTCACCGTACAGCATGACCATGTCTGTCATTTCTGCGTTTGTGTACTTTGCCATTTGACTAGTAATACGCGCAACATGCAGTGAAGTCGTGTGGACTGATGCAGTCTGCTCGTGGAGGGAGGGGAAGATAGTGATAATAAGAGTGGGGGAAAGGAGGGGGGTGAAGCAACACAGCTTTATTGGCTCCCTACCTGGCAGGAATTAACACTTGTCTTTGAAATTAAACATGCATGATTATCTCAGAAACGGGAAAAGCTAGACAGTTTCTCCAAGACACCTTTTTTGTTAATTTTGATTCCCTGTTTTGTAATCTTAAGTAAAAATTGGTAATACTTACTCTGACATATTTTATTTTAGAAAAAATGTGTTACAACCCCCCCTTTTTACCATGATGGGGGTGGGTAACGGTAACAGCACATTTAGTTTATTAATGATCAAGGTTTCAATAAGTAGTATACAAAGATTCGTTGTAATACCCTAAGCAGTTTTCATAATATTTCACACAACAGTCGTTTTTAGCTCTGTCTTTAGGGGTGTATACCGCCCTTAATATTGAAGATGGACTCTAGGTTGCTTATGAGAATTATTCTAATTTCACCCAAGGAGTATCCTGCCAAAGTTTGAGGCAATGTTTTAGAAACACGTTGTATACATGTTCCTTCTTGGGCCTCTCGTTATACAAAATTATTTTCTCTCGACAACTCTTATAAGGTGAGCCCTATAGGCCATTATATCCACAGCGCTAATTCCAGATTTGTCGAATTCAACTTTTATCATAAAAGAAAATCTGAGCTCAGAGATCTATTTAAGGAACTCCTTTATAACAAATTTACCCTCTGAGGCTCTGCCTCAAATATTTAAATTTACTTTATTCATTTATTTTTTATTACTGTAGTTCTTTTTAAATATTTACGGTTTTACAACTATTAATTTATTTATTTATTATATTTATCATCAATTATCATTAATAGTTATGTCTTATTTTTTATAACTCTTCATCAGGATGTATTATTATTTATCTATTATTGTTTTTCTATTATTTTATTATATATGATTGTAGGATACATGTGTACTTTTAAGTGCTGGCCTGTCATAATTCTCACGACTGTTGGCCAGCACTATAATAAATAAAATTGAAATTGAAATTATTATATGTCTCTTAAAGACGCTTAAACACAATACTATAATATACAGTGGTTAAAAATATCACAATATATTATTATTATTATTATTATTAGCGTCGCGTCTTACTATCCGTTCGGGTTATACGCACTTACGCTAATGTGTGATGGTAGGGTGATTGTGAGATGAAATGGAGGACCTACAGTTTAACGTGGAATCCGAACCACGGTGGAGGCCTATCACAATATAGAATCCCTAATATTCTAATTGTTTGGCCGACTAATGAAACAATGGTGAAAGCGTACTTATGAGGACCAAACAATGGTTGAAATATTTTTATGGATATTTCGTGGATAGGCTTAAACAGTGATTGGGCCCGTTTTATTTCTGATGGCTTTTCCATTTCACTATACTTTAATAAAATGATTTTCATAATTATTTGTACAGATATGTTACAGGTATATATTAAGGTATGCATACGGATTTGACACTTTAGGTGAGTTAGTAACGCTATCTACCCCTTTTCATATTTATTTATTTCACCACGTCTCACTACCCACTTGGGCATACGTATAGACATTAATTACGCTAATGTAACATTGAGGACTCGAATCGGTGGCACCATGGTCTGAGGGATCCCTATCGCAATAGACTAGACTGCCAATGGCAGGGAGAAGAAGGTTTGAATCCTGGTCGGGTGTACTGAGGATGATTTATACAAAATGGCTTTCTACTCTCTCTC
>CABFWO010005995.1:21052-39986 GCA_902155825.1 Timema genevievae
TATGTATATATAAGGATTAATGAGAGCAGCTAATTTTCAAATATTATGCTTTAAACACTAACGTATTTTTTATTTTAACTAATTAAAATATATACCGTTTGAAAATGTATAATGTATAAATCGATGAATATACATACCTGCGAACAAATATGCAAAAAAAAAAGGCCACACCAAACACCTTAAAAGGCCCTTTGCAGCATAAAAGAATCTAGTTCACTATCCCTGGACTAGATTGTCAGCAATGGAGAGGTCTGAAATTGATTTCCACCACGGGTATACTGAGGCTGGCTTATCCTAAATAGATTTACAGCCTGTTTACACAATGAGGCGAGCCCATTTCCTTTAAAATTATATCTTTACCACATTTACCTCATTTATAAATTAAAACGGAAAACGATTTGGTCTAAAGATTTATGCCAGAGTTTTATCTAAGAGATTTTCAAATATATTTTGAATGAAAGTGTATACAATGAGGATGTGACCACAAAGTTTATATTTTAAAAATATGTAAAAAGGTAAATTTTAATTTGGGATCATGATTAAATTATTAATACAATTTTTACCTAGATTAATTGGATCTAAAATCAATATTCATAAGAGAGTACATTACTTTTAATCAGTTTTCAACATAGAAAAATGTACGCGTTTCTTGAATGGCTCTGCTTCAATCCAAACAAATTTTAGCTTTTTATCTAATTGAGAAGTACAAAACATTATCTTGATATACACAGTCCATCGAGGTTGTAAGGTAGCAAATTGATGGCAGCACAGCTGAGATGGCATGGTCATGTAATGAGGGTGGAAAAGGAGAGAATATCAGGGAGAATGATGAAGATTATATATCTAGGAAAAAAACGTAAGGGAGACCCAGAAAGAAATTTAAAGAGCAAATAACAGAAAGTGTGCAGGTGAAAGGAGTCTGGAAACAAATAGAAGAGGAAGAATAGTGACAGGATAGAGGAAGATGGAGACATTTTACTAAACTGACCCAACCATAAGATGAAAACTATTGACGATGATTCTGATGATAAAGATGAAAATGTAAAGGCCACAGCTTAGAGCCTGTCTCAGCCAAATGAATGCACAATGCGTCAACGTGCCAGCTAGTAAATACACGGATAGGCCGTACGGGTAGTAAGACGGGGTCCATAGATAAAGTATACTAGTGACGAGCCTGGTTGAGTCTTCGCTACTTTGATGCCACTGGCTTTTCTATTTAGAACCAGAACCGGTTTAAATTTCTTATAATCTGTATTTTTAAATTATAATTTTTTTACTTGCAGTATGTGTTAATAATGAGGTTACAATTTACCAATTTACTTAACGCTTATTTATCCACCCCATCCCCCCCTTCTCCCTACAAAAAGCATATTTTATCATACTGTTAAATTTGAGGGAAAATGAAGTAGAACTAGCCCCTAAATGATTACGTTATGAGTGAATCCATCCATATTTATAAAGCCGTAAATATCTTTCTCAAACATCTCTCTCGTTCTAGTAACTGTGAAAACTAGCTAAACGGGCTCGTTGAAATATTTTAGAAACCACGTGAAACGTATGTTTGGAAGATAAATTTCCTAAAAATATTGAGAGCATAAAATTATGTCAAATTATAAGTCTTTTGACGGAAGTTATTAATTGTGTAAATTTATGCGTATGTGCTACATGCAATGGTTCCTTTAATATGCAAGTTTGATAAGAAAAAAAGTAACATGCTTCTGACATAGGCCTAAAATTAAATCTTTACACAAAATTATGTAAATAAATTGATTACAAGTATTAAAACATATCCACTAATATCATTCCAGCTTTGTATAGTAGGCCTATTAAACATTAATTTAGTAGGTAGTGCATCTGTAAACTGATAAAGAATCCCAGGTTCGTATCTGTAATATCCAAAATATTTATCATCAGTGGAATTTGGACATTATATTTCACACTTATGTATTAACTTTCGAAGGATTGGGTATTATATCTGTCCAAGAGTTAAATTAATTTTAAAGTACTCAAATGATTATAATCAGCAGGCTAAGACAGTGCACATTAATTACTTCTAATAATATAATATAATATTTTACTATAGTTAATATTGTATTACTCTACGATATCAGTATATGGCTCGCTATAATAATTATCATTGAAAGTTGAGCTCTTCTCTTATTGCTAAATAAGAATAAGTTCAATCAGTTGATTAAATGTAGCAGGGATCAGCTTCAGTGGCTGCATGGTCTAAGGTGTCACTCTTTCGATAGACTGGACTGCCAATAATGAGGAAATTGAGGTTCAAATCCCATTCTGATTTACTGAAAGTGTGTTTTCCTAATATATCCACGCAAATTCGGGTGCACTTCCTATGTGTCCAAACTTCCTCAAACATAACACATTAACATATCTAGTCAATTTATCCTTATAGCCCGAACGTAAAATATTGTGCTAAAATAAAAATTAAAAAAAAATTGCATGCGTTCGTTTATTGTCCATATAGAAATATTTCCACAAAAATTTTATATCTTAATTAGTTACATTATCTTGAGACCCGCCTCGGTGGCTTAGTTGGCTAACGCGCCAGTCGTGTTGAGCCAGACCACCGAGGACGGGGAGATCGAGGTTCGAATCTCGGTCGGATGAACTGGGGGTGGTTTTTCCTAAATGGTTTTCCACTCTCCCTCCACGCAAATGCGGGTTCACTTTCTCTAAATTCAACCTTCCCAATTCCTAATCCATTAGTGTAATTAGTACTTAGGCGTATAACCCGAACGGATAGTAAGACGCGGGGCTAAATAAAAATAAATAATACATTATCTTGAGACGACATATCGTAATAAGGATTGTGATATAAGTTTGAAAATAGAAATGTAATTTAAATGTTGAAAACCCTGTATTTTAACTGTAACCTTTGTCATGTATATAAAAACATTATGAGCTTACTAACGAGAATAATTCAAATACTACATTGTTTAAGTTGAACCAGGAGCTCAAAATTATTTTAATATAATTTCCGTATGATATGTTTAAATTACTAATAACATATTAAAATCTCTACTGAGCTCATCAGCGTCTTGTTTATAAAATGATTTTTGGGTGCTGCATATTTAGGTTTGATACCTTTATATACATTTTTTAAACAAGCTTGAGACATCAAATAAATATTTTGTTAGTTTAAGAATTGATTGACCATAAAGTATTTAACATGGGAGATATAATAAAAATATTTGTAAATTAAGTTCACGAGTCATTATTTAACCCAAAAGAAATACAATTTTATTTTAGAAAAGGTTCCGCATTTATTTGTTCACATTAAGTGTTCTTATTCAATTTTTTAGGACACCATTTTATTTATATAGCTTTTTTTGTAAAAAGTGAGAATATTTTAAAATCAAATCTATAAGCTGCGTTTCTTCGAAATCATACAGATAGTTTTTTTTACTAACTTTTTCACGAACTTTTACAATTCAATTTGTGCATTTACTTGATTTCTCCATTCTTCTTTTACCCACTCTTAGTGGAAAACTTAAATAATATGCTGCTAAATATATATTTCTATTTGTAACAAAACTACATTTTCACATTATTTATCAATCAATTATTTATTGAAATTCAATTTTTGTTCAACATACAATCATAAACACATTCAAAACTCAAAATAATTAAGTTTTCACTTTATAAAAACGCCAATCGTGTAATTTGTATATTGTTGTAGCGGTTTAGATATAGGTTGGTATTTTGTACCTTTCTTGTATCCAAGACCATTTAAATACTATATATTTAATAAACTAAATATAATATATTTATTTTAATTAACTTGATATTTAAATATTTAAAACAAGACCGATATACTTATTATGCACAAAACTTTAATTATATACGTTAGTATTGTATTAATTACTTTTAATAGATTTTATTTGTTTATAACTGTATGGTAATTTAAAATAAAATTCTTAACATTTTTTACCAAAGAAAATCAACTTGTATTATACAAATTATATTTCCAAATTTATCAATAACTATGAATTTTAACGACCATTACTAAAATATAAAATTGTAAAAGCTTTAATTATTTTAAGGTTTATTCTGGCAAGTGGTTAACCCACGTTTGTACATTTCCTTGGAAGTCAAGAGTGTTGGGTTGCCATCCTGCTGAGAATAGCATATATCTCATATATCTTGCATCATGTTGATGAGCGAGCACGGTGCGACCGATGGACCTTCCTGGCTTATTGTACACATCAAGATCAGCAAGTTTAAACTATAGTAATAACACCTTGTTTAGTGATTGGTTGATTAAAACTTAGGGGCGGAGTTTCACCCCAGTTTAAGAGAAGACATGCTTGGTGCAGGAGAGTAGTCATCTAGCAACTACTGACTAAGACACGGAGGGAAAAAATGTGGTCTGGTTGTTCCCCCACCGGAGGGTCGATCGCGGGTCTCTAGGAAGTTTTGCGCATCACGGGAGATCTACCCGTATGCCTATGTAGTAGTTTAGTCATCTGAATGGATTAATAAATATAAATTATTGGACTAACACTTGAGTCACACTCGTCACGGGAGATCTACCCGGTTACCTATGTAGTAGTTTAGTCATCTGAATAGATTAATAAATATATATTCTTGGACTAGCTTTCGAGTCTCACTCCCCACGAACCACCTATTCCAACCCCTACCACTCGGGGTCCATCCCAACCATGTAAGTCCCTACGATGCTGCGGTAGTGTTGTAGTTAGGGTTGGCTACAAGGTACACAAATAAAATGGGGAGGTTTTAAAATAAGGATTTAAGGTTGGTTTGACTTATTTCATCCTTTAAAATGACTTAAATTATAGATTTATAATTGTATGTAAAATATTGAAGGAATGGAAAATATAGTAAATGCCAATCTCATCTCGTCTGGATTTTAAGTGATGGCGAGGTGAAGGCTTAAATCCTTACCGAATTCACTGAAGGTGATTATTCCTAAATGGGTCACCAATCCCCTTATATACAAATGATGGTACATTTATCGATTATACCTTCATCATCCCTAGGCCATTTGTTTTGTGAAGTAAAATGCACAAATTCTGGTGAAGTATTAATACTGTATATTTTGTAACAAAAGAAAATTAAAATTATTTATGCTAAAATAATAAAAATATTCAAGCAACTTAATCAACTTAAGAAACAAAATGCAAGAAAATAAAAACATTATATAATTAAATATACAGTAAATATTTTATGTAGCCGATAAACGTCACACAAGCCCCAAAGTTAAAAACAACAAATTTACTTATAAATAAATTATATCAGAAAAATAGTAAAAAAGACGAAATGTTTAAGAAAATATTATATAATGTTAATAAGTTGATATTAAACATTTAAACAAATATTACATTAGTATTATTCATAACAGCTGTGATTTAAGTAATTACCGATTTTTCATCTGTTCCTCAAGAAATAATATGTAGATCGAGTTTAACTGTTTAAAAAATATTGTCTACTTATCAATTCTTTTTATGCATATTTTTGTGTTTGTACTGAATATATTTTGTATATAAATTTTTTAAACCATTAAAATTGTTGCTTACAATCATCTTTTCTAGAAACATGTTCAATACTGTAGTATAAAAAAATCCATTCAAACATCATTACATTCTACAAAGGAAACTAGAAAACAATCAATTTGAGAACTAAAGCAATTAAGATAAAAGAGAAAATAAAAGAATGGTTGTATTTTCTAATTTGATAAATTTTACAAAAGGGGTAAATACGAGAAAGAAAGAAAGGATATAGTTCGAATAAAGAGAGTGTTTCTGTTTGTTCATGGAATCCTAAATAGTATTTATTTAGTAAATCGAATCAGGGTTTGTTGGATTGAATAATTTACGATAATGCTTGCATTATTGAACATTGGAGGGACTCTATTTGGATGTTGCCAGCCCTGGTAAACATTTGCAGCAAAAGATGGTAGCAGTAATACAAATACACATTTTATTGGCCACACACCATTTAGATCGCACATTAGCGTAACTCTATAGAATATAAAGGAATAGCATGATGGGAGGATAATCGTACTTATGGGAAGTTAGTTATATTTTAGCACGGCGTCTTACTAACCGTTCGGGTTATACGTTTATGTACTAATTAAGCTGATAGTTTAATGAATTAAGAAGATTCTATTTAGAGGAAGTGTACCCTAGTACACCCGCCCGAGATTCAAACCATGATCTTCCCGTCATTGGCAGTCTAGTCTACTGCTAGAGTAGAGCGTTAGACCATGCGGCCACCGATGCGGGTGGCAAATAGTTGTTTGTTTTTATCTTGAAAGAGCTTATTGCTACGAATTTATTTGGGTGTGGCTATTATGAAAAAGGTTTGATTTCATAATAAAAGTAGTGATTTTCATTTTAAAATTAATCTCCTATAGTTAAAGAATCACCCGCGTTGGTAACTGCGTGGTCTGAGGCAGGCATATCCAACCTTTCCCCAACTGAGGGCCGCATAGGTCCTTGGGAAATTGACCAGGAGCTATATTTTAAATATAAAATACCTAATACCGAAATTAACCACCAACACCCACATACACATACACATATACCCATACATATACCCATATCTACACACAAACCCATCCATCCATACATTACACACATACACTCATACACACANACACTAGAAACATTACACTTACGATTCTGGAAACTAGATGGATGCTACCAAGCATTTACGTAAACTTTAAGAGCTTAATATGACGTTTATTTTTATTTCGATTTGTGCTGGCGTGCCCCAAAGTAAGCACTTAGGGGCAGCAAGCGGCCCGCGGTCCAAGAGTAGGACATGCACGTTCTTGAAGTAGACTGGGCTGTCGACTACGGAGAGATCATGGTTCTAATCCCAGTCGAGTGTACTGAGGGGGGTTTCTCCTAAACTATTGTCCACTCGCAAATGCGAGTGCACTTCATATATAGCTCAGACTTCTTCATCCCTAACATATTAGTTAATTATGCTTATAGCCCGGACTGTTGGTAAGACGTGGTGCTAAAAAAAATTGAAGAGAAAAAAATCACACAACTAATTAACAAACTAAAACTTTAAATTTAATAATATATTATCACTTATGATAAATATACTTCTAAGCCTAGCCCTAAGATTTGAATGTAAGCAATGAATTTTTTTTCTTCACACAAATAGAAAAAAAGACTATAAAATGATTATTTTAATTTTTCATCTCTGGGCATATGTTATTTAGTTTATTAAATCGTACGCCTCACTTGTAGCTAGCTGAGATTCCCATATTAGAAATACAGTTTTATTAACTATAAGTGATGGAAATTATCATCGGTAAAGGATATGTATTCATTGAAATTCATATAAATACATTTAAAAATGTATACCTTAACACCTTCCCCGGTTTAGATTTCTGAGTCGTCCAGTTGTCATTTTTTAGCAATATATAAAAGTATTAACTTTGTTTGGCAATCCCCTAAGTGGTTTGCTAGTAAGAGACAGACTATATCTATGCTTACCTTTATTAAGTTAAAATTAATACCTACAATCCGATTTTAATAGGAAAAGCCTTCATTTTTAACTATAAGGTTTATTAGAGGATATTTTTTCATCCTTTCATTCATCAGGTATCTTTTTTTTAATATATACACTATTAATACCTATAAAATAACACCAATAATAAGTAAATTTGTATCAAATTTGACCGTGGAAAACATATGTCTGTGCTTTCTATTATGATTGTATTTTATAATGCTATATATATATTTGTTCTGAATACCTTCCATTCTCATAGAATTGGTTGGGCAGTATGGGATCTAAAGATATCCCACCAATATTCTAGTCTAAAGTAGCTTAATCATAATATAAACTTTATGTTTAGTTAAAACTACCAGAACTAAAATGTAATTAAGCCTGTAAGTGGCGCTCTAGGGGACGTTATAACCACTATTCTATAACTACGCTGCTCCACAAAATAGTTAACATGTTTTCCAAAACCTTCCAAATGTGCAAGGGTAGTTGAGTCCAGGTCTTCCTCGCCTCCCTGGTGAGAATGTGTGAGTATGTGTCAGCACAGATGGGAGCAATAAGCTTCCTTGTTATGTTACTCGAGGGAGTTTAGACAGGTTTTACTACAAAACAAGAGCTCATATGTAGAGCTGGGATTGTCTTCTTCCTTTCTCTCACTTCCGGCTTCTCTACAAGTACACTCTGTTCAAATCCTGTTAGGCATTCCTACAAAAACAAGTGGTTATTGTGAATACAAGTCTTGACTTGTCTGTGTTGTATTCGATAATGCTTTGCTAATGGATTGATAGTAATAATGATAATAAATATAATATGGTTTGTTAAGGTGACCTGGTGTTCTAGGGATAAGGTGACAAACTTCTTTGTTGGGGGTTCGGGGTTCAATCCTTGCCTCCTTGGTCCCGACAAAGATTTATCTGATTGCCTAAACCTTCCTTCACCTCTGACAAGACGTGTATTAATCACAACTTGTGAATGTGAGGAATGACAGGCCTCCACTGTGGTTCGGATTCCACGTTAAACTGTAGGTCCTCCATTTCATCTCACCCTACTATTACACATTAGCGTAAGTGCGTATAAACCGAATGGGTAGTAAGACGCGGTGCTAATAATAATAATAATAATAATAATAATAATAATAATAATAATAATAATAACAATAATATGGTTTGTTGAGAATTTAGTTGAGTACCATGTCGAGTGCATTTTAAAACATATATTCTCTGGTAGTAATTGAATCATACACACTGTCTCTGGGAGGGATTTTAACCTGAGGATTTATATAGAGAGATATTTATAGAAAAAAACACCAGTCACTGTAAGAAATATTATGTATAAGCCCAGATAAATACTTGTTAAAGCAATTTAATTACTTATCCAAATAAACCTCACTTCAGTGGCCGAATGGTTTAAGGTGTCACTCTCGTGTTAAACTGGCCTACTATTGACGCAGAGATCTAGGTTATAATCCTGTTAGAGTCAACTGAGGGTTTTTTTATCCCTTAAATGGTTTTCCATTTTCTTTACACTCAAATGAGGGTATATTTCCTCTTAGATGATAGCTTCCTCATCCCTACCACATTTGGAATTAGAGTAAGTTATAATATAAGTGATAAAAAAAGCAAAAAATAATCCCAAGTACAATTCACGGTGCTAATTATGATTTTAAGTTAGAGATATAAAGAAATTATGTAAATTATACAAATTTGAACCATTATAATAAAATATAAATATCTATTCCCTGTTCAAATATAAGTAAAATCCATTTTATGGTTAATTAGCTGGACTTTTATTGATAGTATTCTAGTGACAAAATCATTATTTTGATAGTATTGTAAATAGTTTTCTTTACAATATAAAAGAAAAATTATATAAACTGACAAAAAAGATATGAAGAATTAAATAGCCAAAGCTATTATTTATGCTGTTAGTGGGAATTACTCCATCTAGATAGATTTTCAGAATATGAAAAAAAAAGATATGGTTTCACCAAATGATGTTCCTTTGTATACATAAATTAGGTAAATAAACTTTCCTATTTGCTTGCAGTGGAAATACAAACTTCTCTTTTTTAAAGAAAAATAGACCGTGGGTCCCCATCCCTCTCTCACTCTTAATTCACTAAAAAACTGATCCTGGTCTTGAAGAATATCAGGTATGTTGGCCGATGATATTGAAGCTGGGAGTCTAGGCAAGGTGTAGTAAGTTTTATTTTTCAAAATTATTTCAAATGATCTCTTAACCCAAATGAGGATAAACATCCTATAAATTCGACCCTTGACATTCACGTCCCGTTTGGTGTTAATATTTTGATATCATGGTATATAGTAATGTAAATCTATTAGTGGAATATTGTAGTTGTATTATTAAACCTTATGTCTCCTGTTGAAATGTGATTGTATTTATTTCTCTACAGCTAGAAGCAAAATTGAAATATCCTATTATTGAGAATTATTGTTGATGTAATTTGGTAAAGGCCAGCAGGATAATGGGTTTAGAGGGAACGCTGAGAGATTAATACATGATCACACCTAGAACACAAATTGACGACGACAATATAGAAATTGCTGTGAACAAAATTTTATTTTGCAGGATTAATACGTTCAAATATTTAGGAACAATTTTAAATAGTAATAACGATATAAGAGTGAAAATTAGGAAACAAATACAATCGATATGGTTGTGAAATTTGGTCTCTTACCTTATATGATAAGAAGAAATGTACAAATGTTGTTGTGTTATCTCTGTTAAGGTTTTCTTAATTTTAAGTATATTATATTGTAATTAATTTTACTTACTTAATTTTTATAAATTCTGCTATTTTCTATTTATTTTGGCTATGTTTGATTCCATCTTATTTGAACGAAATACCATGGCCGAATATTTGGATAGAGAAAGAAGAAACGATCTAATTTAAGCGGTCATTCTCGTAAATAAAGTAAATATAAAATAATAAATGTCAATTGTTTTCAAGGAATCGATGCTGGTGCAATCTATACCTTGAATTTAGTTGGGTGAACTAATTTTATTGTTGTTTTAAGAAGATCTCTGATTCATTCGCGACCAATACAAAGTATTACATGACGTTTACAATCTTAATACTCTATAACTTTATGACTTAGACTATTTTATTTGTTCTTGTTAATAGGTCTATTTCTATTATTTGTATTTATCTGGTGTATTATACACCATTGTTAAATTTGTTTAGTTTTAAGATTAATTATTGGGAATTTTCCAAAAAGTTTGATTTTATGTCTACAATTCAATAGAACATTTTAAAATGGTGTGTCACTTGAAGATATAATTAACTGTTGAAAATTATCGTTAAACAAGGCCAGAACTTGTATTTTATCTGAGCCATGTATTTCTCTCCACGAGCTGGAGGCTTTTCTCAAGAATTTGTGAGATCTAAAACATGTATACATTCATGCATTTTTCCTCAAATAATAGTATTGTTCATTTGAAGGCATTTAGCCCATGTCATTAAAGGAGATAAATACTAGGATATTACCAGAATATATATTTTTAACAAAATATATCACTTGTAGACTTCAGATAGTTTTTTATTAATTCAAACATTTTAATTTGGTTTTACCATATTTAAATTGCCAGATTTGAATGTTTAATATTTATTTAACTATTTTTCTAAATACAAGCTTAGATTGCATAGTAAGAAGGCATGCCATAGGTAGGGTTGGTTATTAATCATTTTATCATATTAAATAATTATAATCTACCACAAAATTGATTTGTGTTGCACTATATTGCCAATGTCATTTGTGCTACTGGTGTAACACTTGAAGTAGTTATTGAATTTCACTCCAAGAAAGAACTGCCAGAGTCCTTGGTATAGTAAGTGTTTAATTTACGTATTCATTAAGAACTGAAGGTGAAGATAATAAGTCTTGAGAAAGGGAGCTTGTCAAACCGCTGAGTGTATGTCGGATGAATGAACACTCTTTTTTTTATCAATATTTTATGTGACAGTAGCACTTATACCTTGAATTAATTAATCTGTTCAACAATCAATGACGTATTACAGTTCAATATTTATATACATAAAAATATATATACATATATTTAAATTAAAAAGTTCAGTGAACGTTTATATTATAGGAGATCATAAATAAGAACATATTAAAATAAAATAAGAAAAACTTTCTTATCAACACACATAATTAATATAAGTTACACAGGGTTACAAAACAAAGTGGTTGGGAAAATATTTGCCCCAAAAAGAGGGGAAGATATTGGATAGTGGAGGAGATGACAAAATGATGAGTTAAAAATGGACCTGAAAGAGTTAAGGTGTAATGAGGACTGGATTGAACTAGCTCAAGATAGATAAATAAATGTGGCTTACTTTTGAAAACGTGTCAATGAATTTTCAAGTTAACAATTTCGTAGAGAAAGTAAAATGTGGTGTATATTTATATTTATTTTTAAACACTTCCAGCTATGATTTTTGTAGGAAGAACTGTAGAAGTTAGTTACTAAAGTTACTAAAACAATTTTAAGAAATTCATAAATCAAGTCATGCTATAAATAGCTCTCTCTTTTGATAGATATTTTTAATACCCATAAAATAACACAAATAATATGATAAAATGTTATAATTGTTTGCGGCAAAGAAAAATGTTTGAATTTTCTCTACTGTTCTTCCAACCAAAATCAGGGTATATGAACCTTGTTCTTGTCATAACGAAGCATAATATGCTGTATTTACAAATAAATATTCTGAAAATATCTATCTTTAAATTCTTCACTATACAGAAAAAAAGGATGTTTATTCATGTGTATTCTGCGAAAAAATATTGGCCATAGTAAAAAGTTTTAAAACGTTTTAGTGCAAGACGATCGAGCCAGAATTTTTGACAACGAACCACAAGAAGTTTATTGCTTTCTTCACTATGCAGCGAGAGCAAAGAAAAATGTTTTGAGAAGATATGTGTAGACCAGGGCTGGGAGGAGCATTTGGCCAATAGGATCTGCCCTTGGATCAAACCCATATGGGGTTAGGGAGGAGAGAAAATATGGTCCCTACCTGGAACATATATGATTTATATGGATTAAGGGAGTAGAACAATTTGGACCTACCCTGAGTACAGATATATGGGAAAATAAGACATCCTACTTTAAACCTTAGGAATCCAAAAAATAAAATATTCTCCTCACTAAATATATATTACAAGATGAGGAGGAAGGAAAATTTGATCCATTCTGAGTGATGGATATTATATGTATTGCCTTATCCATGGGGCAACATTATCTTTGGGGATTGTCCTAGCTTATACAAGGATTTGATTAAAAAGTCAAAATAAATAATTTTATTTATTTAATATGTAAATTGTTTTAATGTTGAAAACATACATTTTTACATGGTTGTCGTCAAATTTTACAGGGTTAAATGTTTATTTTGGTCAATATCAAAACCTCTTTAGATAGCTAATTAGTAATAGGCCTATTTGAAAAGTGATAGTTAATTGCTTAATTAAATGAAAATTTACTCCATAGCTTATTATGTACTAACCAAACTATTTTTTATTCGTGCATTTATGTTAAAAATCGATATATGATTTCCTTACTCCACATCTTACTACCCATTCTAGCTTTCCACCATTAACTACACCAATGGTGTAAGTTTGAGAAGGTAAAATTTAGAAAAGGCGTATTAGTTGCGTTTATGGTGAGAGTTTAGGGGACGCGAGAAAAGTTTATTGTTTTTGCATTTTTTTATAGAGAAACTTTTTTTTTTACCAAAATAAATCAAATATTTCTTTAGTAGAAACACAGAGTTTAATTTTCTTCACCTAGTGATATCAATAGTTCTTGAATATCTGTCATAAGCAGAGCTGCATTAGTTAACAAACTTTTTAAATTAGGAGAAAACGTTGTCATTAAAGTCAAGTATACCCTTGATTGATATTCAATAACTGTTGTTGTTATCATCATGTGAAGAAATTTAAACTCTCGATTTTTATTGAAGAATTATTTGATTTCTTTTAATCAAAATTAAGTTTCGACTTAAGAAACTGCAAATACACATATCTTTTCTCGCGTTCCCTACATTCTCACTTCACGGTGTAAGACATTAAAAAAATAACTCCTCTGTACACCTAAAAGGCATTCAAACCTAGACCTCACCACTAATGACAAACCAGATAATTTAGAACTGACGCTTTCATCCGCATGCCCACCAGTATGAGTAATTTTTAAACTAAAACCATAATGTTGCATCTTCCCGGCTTGTAGTCCTAAATGACACTAGATTGGTCTAGTAAATTCTCTGAATATTGAACATAGAAGAAGCTGCTGGTCCTGTAAAACGGGGAAGTAACATAAAGTACTTTAACTCAGCACTCTGAATAAATCGATAACGTTCAACCCCATCAGGATTTTATTGTAGAAAGTAATCTTCTTATGGCTTAGTTGCAGCCCTCGCACTTTCTCGAATCGGTCCTAAAACAACATTACGTATCTCGGTTTTGGTTATCTAAAACGACATTTTCACTGTTTTGATGTGACACGTAACTGACATATTTGACAGGGAAAAAACCATTTCCTTGGGGTATTAAAGTTTTCTGTTCCTAAAGTATGTAATATCTGTAAAATGAGCATTGTTCTAAAATTTATTAGCACTCATACATTGTTTTGTTTTTTTTACAAAAGTATATTGCCTGAATAAACTTTGAATTTTGTATAGAAATGTAATGGTGAATACCAAATTGACTTCTATGTTATATACAATTAAAATATATAGTTGTTGGATACATGTTTTCCACTCTCCCACCACGCAAATTTGGGTAGGCCTACACATCCTCTAAATTCAACCTTCCTCCTCCCTAACTCACTAGCGTGATTAGAACGTATGCGTATATTCTGACAAGTAGTAAAATTCGGTGCTTGAAAAATAAAAGGGATTAATTATCATTAAATGTATATATGTTGTATATAATTTAAGTTAAGGACCGTTTTAAAACCCACATTGGTGTCTACTGTCTATCATTTTTCCTAAACGGTTTATCACTTTGCCATCAAGCAGATACGTGTACATTGTCTCTAAGACTCTACCTTCCTCATATTCATTTATATCAAAATTAATGTATGAGTACAATCGGAATGTGTAGAAAGACGTGGCCCTTTTCCCCATATTCCCCCAATAGTACAAATAATGTCATAAGCTATAAAAACATATATACAAGGGTCCCCACGTCCTGAGTTAGGGTTAAGCACGTTAGCATCGAGCTTACTTCACCAGCACCAGATATTTGTATGGTGAAATTATTAACTATTTGTCTCTAAATTATAATCGACCACTTTATTGTATATATATATATATATATATAGTAGAGTCGCGATCATCCGACTTTCAACTATCTGGTCCTCCGTATTATCCGACCCGGCAATCGGTGCTAACAAGTGCGTTTTAAAATAAACAAACAGGTACATATCCACTTGTTGGTGGCAGACAAAAGGGGATTGGAATGTAGGAGAAAGGTAGTAAGACACAAGAAATAAGAATAATGGTGTGGAGGCTAAAAAAATGAAGAGGAAAGAGAGCTGTACCTAAGAAAGGCAATGAGCTGAATACCCAATGATGAGATGTAGTGGTTGAATGTGAAAGGCTTAATAACAGTCTAGTGGGAGCGGCAGAGGATGTATGTGAGCACAAGTCATGAGGGGAAGTGGAAGGAGACACCTTGGTAGAAAGACAGTGTGAAGGAATCAGTGGAGGAAAAGAATAAAGTATTCAGAAGGAGTTTTAAGAATAGGAATGAGGGAACAAGAAGAATATAGGGAGAAAAAGAAAGGAGCGAAGTGAGTTTTACGGGAAGCCAGGAAGGATTGGATGCAAAAATAGAAGAAATGCTGGAACGGAACGAGGAAGGAAGTTAGAAGGTCTTATGTAGCCAAGTAAGAAACAGGAGGAGAGAGAAAGGAAAAGAAGTTATAATGATAGATGAAGAAGGAAGAACGTTGAAGACAGGAGAGGAAGAAGATAAACTATGGATGAGGTATTTTGAGAAAATGTTCAACCTGGAAGAGGAAAGGAATGAGCATGAAACAGAGGAGCAGGAAGAAATAGCAAAGGATGAGGAAAGGGCCCAACATGTAAAGAGGTGGGGGACGCATAAAAGAGGATTAAACAAGGGAAAGCACTGGGTGTGGATGAAATGACTGAGGAAATGATAAGAGCAGCAGTTGGAGTAGGTATACGATGGTTATACAGGTGCTGAAAGTGGTTAGAAAGGGGGGAAAGTTATTGGAAGACTGTAAAAAGGGAGTTGTGATACATATTTTCAAGAACGGAGACAAGAACATGGGTACAAATTAGAGGGGGATAAATCTGGTGTGCCACTGTACAAAAATCTATGAGAAGATATTGGAAAAGAGATTTAGAGATAAAATGAAAGGAAGGAACGGAACGATCGGGACAGAATGCGTCAGAAAATATTTATTACATGCATTTCAATGGATGCCCGCACACTTGCTCGGATCGGATCGGATCGGAAACGTTTCGTCCAATCGGAACGGAACGAATCGGTTTGCCAGGAGGTAATATTTGGACTGATTCCGAAGATGTTCCGAAGCTATGCGCATGCGCGTCCTTGGGTCTTGCATCATTATCTACACTCACTCACGCTCACACTCACGCTCATCTATATATCTGTGGGTTTTCACTTCTTCCTCGCCGTCGAATTTTGTTTAATTAAACCTGTATTTGTATGAAAAATTTATCAATTTGGTTCAATTGTACCCTGTGATTGATGACATTGGTAACAACCATTATTGTGACAGTGTTTTGAATGAAAATGCATGGGAGGAAACCACGGAAACTTTAAAATAAATTTGTAAGTAAAGGTTCACACTTTGTAATCATTATTAGATTGTATATCTTTTATTCATTATGAATTAGTACTTTAAAGCTAATGATATTATGAATTATTATCTTAATTCGAATTTCTGCCTGTTAGTGGAGGTAGCAGTGTTTCATAATTTTATCGTTGATAATTTATTGGAGGCTTTGTTTTGCTTTAGCCATCTGGTAAGCTTCATAGCACTTTAATTATTTTTTGTGTTTTTATAAATATTCTCCTTTGTATCGAAAATAGCAGGTGTTCAGCTCGTTTGGCACGTGCATTTGCTATTTTCCTGAAAGAGAAAGGAAGAGAGCAACCACCATTGCCTCCTCTTAGCTTCTGCTATCATTCATCTTCAATTCAAATATATGTACGCTCTTTAGCTGCTTCTTTCCGACTGATAAAAATACCGAACAAGTGTGCGGACAAAACTCGTTTCCGTTCGTAGGGTTCCGATTCCGAGCGTTCCGATCCATTCCGATCCGATTAGGCGTTCGGTAAGCTTAACACGAGAGTGACATCTTAGCCTATTTAGACTACTGAAGCTGGTAATATATGTATAGCTTACAAAACAATTAGTGAAAAAACACGTTTTATGCCTAGCTGGTGTTTATGCCCGCACTACCCAAAGAGTTTTTGTTTACAGTTTCAAGTTTTCAATCAAGTTTAGTGAATGACCTCTGTGATAGTGAGAATGTGGGTTGGAGCTCTAGTTTGCCTGCAAACATGGGTCATGCTGCCCCAATCCCGAGAGATATGGTAGATTTTGAAAATTAAATTTAAAAAAAAAGTGGTGCAAGCACATTTCATTTAATCATGCGGCAGTATTTGAATTGCAGAGCGAAATAGATATTTATTTTGAGACGTCTCAAACGCTTGTAAACCAGTTGTGAATAGAGCAGATATATTTCAATAGTCTAGGATGGGAAGGGGCTCTTGGAGGGGGTAATTTTATCATATTTACTTATTTGGAACTAAATTTAGCCCATGACCAATTTATAACGTACACGATTCTCCTTAATCGTCACGTCAACTGCGATAGCTAATGGACAATCTCATCAATATTAAACTTTCAGTGTTTTATAATTAACTGTGTTATACCACACATAGAACGCAGATGGTGTAATAGTTCTGAAAACAAGAAATGAAATGCCCAACCGTTTAAATGGCTCGCATGGTCGTAATAAAGGTCAACAGCCCCCATGAGAGAGAAACATACATCGTGGTTGGTGTAATACACACTCAGGTCCATGTTCGCCGATATCGATAAAACATGTATATATTTTTAACTACCGCCCCAATAGTGAGTGGTTTGGTTCACATAAAAATAATACAACTTTACCGAGGTATGTTATTTTTATATCATTTAAAATACTGGATAAAAAGAAATGTTATTCATAATAACAAATTAAATTAGTTTAAGCATTATTTTGTGAAAATCTCCATACATTTTTTAATGAGTCACCCGTCTGGGTTATGGGAACTAAATCTCCTTAATGGAGTAGAGATGAGTAAGTTAGAACATTGAGTAAATTTACCCGAAATAGAGTGAAGAGATAGTTATTGCACTATCGGTAAACCATTTAGGGGGGGCGGAGACTCAATACACTCGACCAGGGTTCGAGCACAAATCTCCTAGTCACCAACAAATCGTATTGAAGAGCCTAAAGCTTAGTCCTTGTGCCCACCGATACGGAGTTCTGTTTTCAAATCAGGAAAGAAAACTTAGCTATCAAATTATTTAAATCCTATTTACATATGCTCCTTCTTTTTCTTAGAATTCCAAAACCAAGGAACATCGAAAGGTGTAACTTGGTGACAGTATCACTTAAAGATATGCATATACACCTCCAGCATATTTTTAAAATAAAAATATATATTGTGAGGCTAACACCTTGAACCACGTAATAACGTTAAATTATCCACCAATATATGATGTTTATTAAAATATTCATTTTTTCTTACTAACTTGGATCACCAAAGGAAAACTAAAAATCCAAAGGAAAATTAATAATCAAAAGAGAAATTACAGAAGAAATTTCAAATTTAGATCTATATAAAAATTACATTTTTGTTTTGTTGGCTATTTCGCATTCACGTAAGTAGGTAAAAAGTATTTCTTTTAAGAGTTGATTTTAAACGTTTTCACACTTATATTTGATTTGATCTTATATCTAGAATGATAATTATGTATTCATATAAGCAGATTATTTGTCCCAATAAAGAGCAGCTAAAAATCCATATCTGTATCATATAAATGAAGTAATGTATATTTTTTGTATACACTGTAACATCAAGAACCAGAAACCCTTTATAAGTACTTAAAGAAAACTGAGAATGGGCTGGCAGGGCGTATTTTTTCTACTTCTACCTTTATTTAGAGCCTAATCTCTTAAAGCACTCCACCCACAGTGTGGATAGCTCCATAACAAAAACTATCTGAAACTTTGCATAGCTATTTTAGGAAAGCTGAGCTTAGAACACTTTTACTTTCTCTATATCTTACAGGTAGAGAAAGTATGGTGATCGTCAAAAAATTCGAACTCGAGATTTTGATGAATTTTGACGTT
>CABFWO010005996.1:0-24304 GCA_902155825.1 Timema genevievae
CGAAATTTTAATACGAAGTGTTGACCCTTGTGGAAGACATTAAACTGTTTGAAATGCTCTTAAGTGGACAAAGATGCGCCTCTTTTATCATTGATTCTATATCATTGTATATTATTTTATGGGTGTTCTTATGTGGAGTGGTGATGATACAAAGTACATTATTCCGTTCAGAAATCTTACAAGTTTATAGAAAGAGAGAGAAAGTCTATGCGGTGCGCCGTACCATTTATTTTAAGAATCGTTATAATCAGTTAAAAAACATAGGTTTACTGTAAAAAGTTTTATACATTTTCTTCACAAATTCGTTCAAAAATAAAGAGAAAAATTAAACCTAAACACAATATTTTCAAATAAAATTTTTTAGGCTGCATGGCTTGGCACAACTGTTTGATGTCTGGTTGTCCAGTTGAAACTTTCAAGAGGAGTTTTGGCTCCAAATGTAGCCTACTGTGGTACTTATTTTTAAGTACACCATGGATAAAAATCCATTCTCACAGAGATATGTTGTTGGGAATGGCATCATAAACTGCTAATAGAAGGTGTCAAGTAAATGGTTGAAAATTCTCAGAAATTGGTCTCCAGTCGAGAGCAAATATGGGAAAAAAAGGGGTGGAAATACCAAATACCGGTAACTACCAACAATTAGGGTTTTCCATAAGTCTCTTGTTATTTTGCCAACTTTCCCTTAAGAGCTGCTCACGTACCACTGGGGGTACGCGTACCCCAATTTGAGAACCACTGCTCTAACAAATAGAGTCGTATTTTAATAGGTTCTCAGGAGAAATGTTTTTAAGTTATCATAGAACTAGCGGCGAGATTTCCTCTTAACTTTAAATAAGAAGTTTCGTAGCTTTTTTTATCCTCTTTCTTCTTATTATTATTATTTAGCACAGCGTCTTACTACACGTTCCGGTTATACGCTCTCTTTCTTTTTGAGATGACAAAGGATGATAAGGGTGAAAGGAAATGTAAGCTTGTACAGAATAGAAAATAATTTCTAGAAAACTACACAGACCATTGAATGTTAAGACATGTGTCCTGACAGCTATTAATAAGCTCTCCGGCTGAGATGACCGCCTTAATCTGCTTAAGCCTAGGCTTGATTTGAGATGGAGGGGACGCGAGTATAGGCCAGTGTTTCTGCATGTTTTTTTTGGTCAAAACATTTTGGTTAAAACAATTAAAATATTTCTCCAGTACAAACATAGATTTTAATTTTCTTTACATGATGATACCAACAGTTCCTGAATATTCATCATGATCATAGTGGCATTAGATGATAAACTTTTTAAATGAAGAGAAAAAGTTGTCATTAAATTACAAGACTCCCTTGAGAGATATTCAAAATATATTGAAGTCGCCATGTGAAAAAAATTAAACTCTATGTTTGTACTGAAGCAATATTTATTTTATTTGGTCAAAAAATATTTTGCCATAAAAACTGCAAAATCCCTAAAATTTCCTCGCATTCCCTTTCATCGCACATTACTGCACAACAAGTACCTCACCCTAGTGTATCTTAGTTGCACGTGTAGAGGGATCATAAGCGATAGAGTAGGATACGTCTGTCTTCCCAGCATTGCCATCCAAGCTTCTCAGTCTCCAGTGTAAACTTCTAAATGTGAACTAAGTTGAAATTATTTCAAATTGTGTCCCCCAAATTCAATTCCTGAGTGATTCCAAGTGTGGATAGTTAGATTAACACCATGCCCTATCATTTTCTTGAAACAAGATCATATCATTCGTTAGGGGCTCAGTATTCGTGATATAAAAGATACGAGTTGGAAATGCGCGAGGCGGGGAGAGGAACTCTAGTATGGATTACTATCGCAGTTGTTCCGACGAGACCCCCTGACCCGCCAAACGGTCTGGCGAAGCATGTGAAAGGGAGAAAGGTTGGGAATCCAGAGTGTTACTACCCTCATATCACCATTTCATGATCTTCTATTCTTCTCCGTAGTTTCAGCTCAACACGTATGGAACACAATACACATATGTATTATGGTTGAAACACCACAGTAAGAATCGTATTCGATAAATCTAACAGCTACCCTTTCCAGGGGGCAAATTTACAAGCGCACCAGTCTCTTCTTGTCTGGGACAGACAGGGATGCAGAGGTCAGGGTTTTAATCTCGACCGGGCTTACAAAGGTAATTTATTTCTACAAAATGTTTACAACCCTCTCACTTACATTGAATGAGAATACATTTCCTCTAAAATAAACCTTGCTTATTCCTATCAAATTAAAAAAAAAAAAAATTGGACATAAAGTGGAAATGTTACCATATCTACTTTAATATACTCATTTGTAGGCATACGATTTTCTACCTCTGATATTTGACACGATAAATATAGTGACCTTTTTTCAATGTTGGCTACTCTACTTTCTTATCTAATACCCTTTAAAGGTGTCTTTACATGCCGGTCTGACTATAACTGGATCACCAAGGTAGAACTTTAGCTACACAATCTATGCTAACACATATTGTGCTCAGACCCTTTCCCGTCCGACAGTTGGTAAAAATCTTTGAAAGCTATATATAATATAGATTTAAAAATATTTGTCATTGTTGGGTTCTCTAAATACGTTACTTTTACCCACTAAATTATGGTTTTATAAAATATGCTAAATTGGAATAAAACAAGATAAATTTGTTACACTTAAAGTTAAATAAATTGTATATACATATCATATCACCACGACTTATTCGGGCTATAAGCATATATAATACTACTATAATTGTGTAGGAAGGAGGAAGGATGCATTTTAGAGGTAGTGTACCCTAATTTGCATGTAAGGAGAGTGCGCAACCAATTAGGAAAATTCACCCTCAATATACCCATTTGCGATTCAATCCCTGTTATTCCCTTCATCAGCAGGCCTGTCGAACACGAGAATGATTCCTTAGACCATTTGGCCACTGAAGTGGGCTACATATTATTATTATTATTATAAATAATATATTATATTCATTAAAACAATATAGCTAAACTAAATATCTATACACAACCTTTTGATTTAATAAATCCTCAATAAGACAAGCCAAAGCAACTTTTATCAGTGTTTTTATATCGTATACTTCTAAACTTAAAAATAATTCTCTCACACTGTTTTTAAATGAACAATACTACTAGTAAAAAATCAATAATACAGTAAAAATATATGAAGAAAAATATATATAAAATTAAATTGCTTTTACGTTTTTATACTTCTCTTAGAAAAAAAACGCGCATAAGCATTTAAATTGAATCAGAGGCTGGGAACAAAATTTAATAAAATTTTTAATAAAAAGTGTGTAAGGGCGTAATGAAAGAAAAAGTTAGACAAAAAGTGCCAAACAAATTAAATAAACAAGTAAAGTGAAATAGAATAAAGAAATAAGTAGGGGGAATTGCGTCAGGGATTGAAGGGGATAATTTAGAAAAGGAATTACAATAATAGAAAGGCGTACTTTAATTCATTTCCGATTTGAAAGATATAGAGGGAAGACATTTTGTTTCTCCAGTTTCAGATTACACGTAATCCGCGCACGAGTATTTAAATGGTCCAGCTTTCAATTCAAAAGGAATTTGGGTTGATATTAGGAAGGGTAAGGGAGTTAAAACAGTAGAGCATTTGCTTACAGGCCAGTCTGTGTACCCAGATACTAGAATTATTGGGAATATTGTTGACCGTTTAGTGTTATATATTCTATCCTAGGCTGCGCTAGTTTGTGTGTTAATGCAACCACGCATTTATAACGTGATGGACTCCACACCAAATGCAGAATAGCATTGCTACTATAGCCCAGTTTAAATCCATTTTAGAACATTTAACAGATGAATTTGTCTAATAGTTTTAAATGCATCGTTAAACTGTCATTAAATTGGCCGACATTATTTGCAACTAGCAGCACTTGCGTTTACGAGCCTTAAAACGTCGGGTTTTATAAAGAAAAATATGAAAGTATGGCATTTTTTTGTGACAACAAAATATAATTTGATTTGTTACTAACCAAATTACATTTTATTTGTTTAGTATTAAATCAAACAATTGTTTGGCTATTAATTATTTAAAAAAAACATATTTTATTAATGCATTAGAGTAGTTAATTATATTTTTTTGAAAGTTTCAAGGGTCCAAAGTATGTTATTTGAAGGTGAATTTTATTAAAATTAAAATATCTACACAGTATTCTGCTAAGACATGGAGATTTTATGTCAAGAAGCTTGTTAACATTTTAGTGGTTTAATGTTTACGATTATTATATGTAGTTATTTGATTTATATCTTAGTAATGTGTGTTAAACTCATCAGCGGAAGCGTACATTGTGAGATATTCAGGCACACAGATTCAGAGTTTGACAAGATTCATCTTTATTATTGTGAAGCAAATAACTGCCACAATGTTGTAGGAATAAACAATTATTTGGGCTTTTTAATTTTATAAGCGATGTACTGAATCGAACACACAACAAGGACTCTGACTTGATTTATAGCCTCTTTGTTGAGTTTCAACATGTAACACATGACGAAATAAGACTACGAGAATCAACATATAATGCCAAAAACTATTATTAATCAGGATAAAAATATTATTTAAGGATTTTATATGAATGAAAGTTTACTCAGAAAGTGCATTTTTATAAAAACTCATAACAATTTCTTTTCAATGCTATAGTATGGAGGTTAATGCTGAAAATTATATATATTGAATTAACAACTGTGAAACTAAAGGTCCATATTGCAGTTTTGTCTTTTACTAAAGTAATTCTGAGAATTATTGAAGTAATGAATGCGTTATTCTGAAAAGTGAGTAAAAATAGTATAAAAAAGCTGAAATCGTTTGATAAAGAGAGGATTTCAAGACCAGAAAAAAAACCTCCGTTTGTTCAAAAGATGAAAGAAAATATCAAAGACAGATAAAGACAAAATACATGCGGTACGAAATGTAAATGTTTCAGTAAATTTATAAGAAACGGATGTGAGTCCACAATAAACTTCTACCATTTTATTTAACATGATTTATATAAAAGAAAAATTACTCTTAATTTAAATCTCGTTTTATTTGAAAATAAGTTTGAATATAAATTTAGCTAAAGCTTCACCACAGAAAAAATTAGAAAAATAATTAACCATTCATATACTTTTTAAGAAAATTAATAAGTAATTTTCTAGGCATATTGGTAAAACAACACAGATAATAATATATAATATCCTACACCTTGGCGAAAACGTTTCAGAAATGTAGGGTTAATATTAACTTATAGAGCGGGGCATAAAGATCTTATATAAAATAATGAGTTCAACCTTTGCACATCTTCATCTATCCTTTAAAGTAATAAACTTGCTTTGCATTATTCCACTATGGTATAACTTATATAATAAACAATCAGAATGTCAAGCCAAGATCGATACCATTCAGGTTAAATGGAGTATGCCATCCCTTCTTTAGAGAGAGAAAATTTTGATTTAAATATAAAGCCTGATGGTGAAATAACATTTGAGTTCAAGCTCCCTCCTTTATTTGGATTAGAGAAAAATACGTATATGTATACATATATGGATATGATAATTATATTATTTATATAATGAATAATTAAGTGAAAACTAATAGTTTGTTAGCACCACTTCTTAATATCCTTTCGGGCTATACTTTTAGTATTAATTAATATTTAGATATTTAAATTTATCTAATTTTAAAATTTTCACTCGCTAAGTAGATTACACTCACTCTAACAGATGTCCTAGAATAGTGGTTCCGAGTCAAGGACCCCTTAAAGAGGCTCTTTGAGATTAGTGGAACCCCCGTTTTTTTTAATCATTAGAATAAATCTATTCTTTGTATAAAAAATAGCACCTCCCCCCACCCATATTATTAATTTATGCTAGAGAATATACAAAACTGGGAATTGGGTACAGTAAATCCGAGTCAAATGTGTTTTTACATACTTTTATTTTACACTAACTCTAGTTGTAGGCCCTAATAACAATTAATATAATAATAATAGTTAACACAAAAAAAGGTTAGTTAGGCCATGAAAATGTATTAATTATGAAAAAGTTCATATTTATTCATTTGGGTCTAGTGTTAGTGATATAATGAAACCTCTTCTATTTTCTCATCACTTCTTGAAGATCAGGTTGAAGGCTGGATACTTTGACTAGAAAATCCGAATGCATGTCAAGTCTATTTCTATACTTGTTTTTCCTGTAGCACTTCGCAGGTGGGTCAACAGGAGGGGAGCTTTTTATTGATTAAGATTGGGCCTACTGTTGTTTAGTTATTATTTTAACCTTTTATATTGTTAAATGTTGGTGGTTGTCACAGACCCCCTCGGAACAGCTCGTGGACATTTAATCACAACCAAATGTATCTTCACGTAAAAAAAGAAAGCTTATGAAAAGGTGATATTGAAACCAATTATTATTGTTACTATTATTACTGAAGGGTGAAAAATCAGATATAAAAATATAGGAGTACCACAGGGCTCTATGCATGGGCTATTCGCTACATTACTTAATATATACAAGAACAACGGAAAATTGCGTACAGCATTTTGGTATATTTATGTAGGCCTATACTTATGACACAGTTTTGTATGCACCACAAAAATATTTATAGAGCTAACCAAAATATGTTGCAGGAATATCCTAACATATTACAAAACTGAATTCAAGATAGTAAATTAATAATTAACATTGATATAAACGCAAACAATGCATATAAACTACCGAATATTAAATAATATAAATTATATATAAAAGTATATGCTTATATTATTTACATAATATGAAACCGCGTATCTGCTCAACATTTATGAAAGTCGATAAATATGATTATCTTATCTCGGGCTAATGATTGACATTAATATTAAATGGAATCCACACATAGGCACAATAAGTAGGAAATTAAGGATGGGAACTTGTATTTTAAAACAAAATGGTATATTTGATATTTTATAAATAAACTATTACGCACTAATCAAGTCACATTTAGGCTATGGCATTACTTCCTGGGGAAAGATAAGTGATGTATTTTAAATCAACTAAGAGATATTCCAACTACAGTTTTGAAAATCATGATTGAAGACAAAAATAGCACAAACATTTAGGATATATACTGGAAACCATTAACATTAAAAACATAATATAATTGCAAAATAAGAATTCAGTATTACTACTCAGAAACATATGAATTAAAACAGTCTCATAGTCATAACACAAGGAAATGATAATATAACATTTCTTTATATATTAATAACTACTGAAAATCACACGTGAAAATAATAATTATACTTTTTAACACTATATCTGATCACTTTTCGGAAATATATAAACCAACCGATGTTAAAAAAGAAAGAAAAAATGCCTGAAAAGTGGTTCACAGATTTAATAAAATGATGGGAAAGCTATGGAATTGACTATTGGTTATTTGAATATTATCTAAAAAGTAATATAATTGATTTAGGAATCCTAAATTAGGTATTACATTTATGTTATTTTGCTAAAGGAATATAATATATCTATCTTATTTGTATACTAGTGCACGTAGATCTTACTTGTGATATTTTAGGTCATGGACCAGCTGACAAGAACATGGTGACTAGCTGGACCATGTATAGTAAATAAATATGTACTCCAGATATAGATAAATTTAAAATATAAAATTAATAAAATAACTACCTTAAAGTTAAGAAACAATCAAAATGTCTAAGGAAGGCAAATGTAGAAAAACTAATCAAAATCCTTTGAAGATTAAAAAAAATGCCGAAATAAATATTAGAAATACTATATTTAAAACATCTATATTTGAATATACCTCTATCAACAAGCATACATAGGCCTTAGTCTCGTCTATAGATTTTTTTGCCAGTGACAAGGAGGTCAGGGCTCAAGTTTCTGGTGGGCTTACTGAGGCATTTATTCCTAAAAGGTTTTTACTCTCCATCAATTTAAATGACAGTACAATTCATGTAAATCATACTTTCTCCTCCTTATATAATAAGTGTAGATATTTGGATAGCCAAATATTAGGTTGTGATTAAAAAAACTTTGATGATCACGATGGATTTTAAATAGTCAATCTTGATATTTTATGGATGAAATTTAGTTATTGAATAAGAAGTATATAAAATAAGTATTTTGTGTTTATACCTTATTTGCATTGTATTGTCATAGGCTCAGTAAATATATTTTCTAAAATAAATCTCTTAGACAACTTTGATTTACTATTTTGTTTATATTCAATCTCAATATGATGATTTTAATCGAATGAGTTTCCATTCATCAGAAAATAGTAACGTTTTCAAATGTTTTATTTACACATGTCTCAATAAATATTAAGTGGCTTCGAGGATGGAGTTCATAGAATTTTCTCTGTTCAGTACTTGAATTCATTCAACTGTATTTTCTTTACCTTTTGTCTTATGTATTTCGTTGACTTAATCACCTTGTGAAAATTCAATCAAGCTAAGCCGAGACTCCTAATTGGATCTCGTCAATTAGAGAGAGTACAAAAAGAAGGGGATTAAACAACAACAACAAAAAAAAGATCTGAGCAATTTAAGAGTTTGTTTCGTTTTTGTTTGTTTTTTTCCTGCAAGAAGCTATCTCTTTGCAACAAAGCGTGTTCGAGCAAACTGATACCATCTTCCTTTCTGAGAAGCACATTGTAAGAAGGAAAAGCTGATTTCTACAAAGTACCATAAAGCTGTTCTGATTCGTTATGTCGCAGTGCTGTTGGGTTGTTTTTTGGTCCCGTCAGTCTAGACATAGGATAATACATTCAATTACGAGCAAACAGTAACGTTATCACTAGGGCCCAAACTTTTATAACCTAAAAATGATCAATAAATGACCTATAAAGCAAAATATAAAATGATATAAACGTTATAAAAAACTGCAAATATACAAAAAATGGTACGGAGCACCGTGCTGACTTTCTAGCTATATTGTTTAAAAATGGAGATATTTACTCAAAACTCGTAATATATGTGTAACGAAATAATATACACTAATAAAACCGAGCAAAAATTGTGCTATGTTTACGTTAAACTTTTTTGACTTCCGGTTTTAAATCTTATAATTTTATTTTTAAAGAATTAAAATCCTCATTTTTTTATTTGGACCAATACAAAATATCAATATTGGGTCCAAAAGGTTCAACACTTCGTATTAAAATTTTGACTTACGGTTTAAACTGTCGACATTTAATTAGGGGTTTTACATCGTAAGGTCCTTAACTATAAATTTTGACCAATAAAAGAGGTTATTATTGACTATTGAGTTTAAAATGATAAAGATAGATTATTGCTGTACAAACATTTCCCCTAAGAGGAAAGAGAACATAAGCATTTTGATAGACCTACTTGCTTACTTACTCTATGAAATTAGAGAATTATTTCTTTAAAACAAAAGTAGTATCTTTTTACAACTAAATTTCACTAAGTTGTTTTAATATATTTGCCAATATCTCAGAAACTATTGGTTTACCAAGATATATTTCAAATAAAAGTTTTATTATTTTTAATAGTACTACAATTTTGCAAAGCTGAGTTTTTAGTATCTAAAATAGTTGCGAAGATATGAAAATTTCCGCTTCAGTAAAATACTCTAAAATTAATTTTCTTGGGAAAATGAAAATTGCAATTTTGTTTATATATAAATACATATATATATATAGAGATATATATATATAGGCCTATATATCTTAATCAAGGCTTAGATACTAATTTTAATCAAAATCGTTAGAGCCTATTTTGAGAAAATGGATTTTTTCACTTTTCGCCCTTTAATAAACTACTCTAATTTTATGGTTAGACAGATACACAGACAGACGACATCACAAAAACCATTTTTTAGGGTTGGGGGGTCATGAAACGTCAACATCCATCAGCATCTCAAGCTATATTTTTTTGACGGTCTCAATATTCTACTTTTAGTGTTTGAAAAGTTAATAAATATATGTTTATTTGCATATGACTTGAAAATTATTGGTTTAGAAAAATATGTTTTGATAAAGACATTTTATTATAGATATCCCTACATATTTGCTATGATAAGTAATTTAATAGCTCAAAGAGTTATGGAAATATGATTAAAAATTAGAATTTACGCATCAGACCAGAACCCTTAAAGTTCTTTTGACAAAAGATTTCGAGTAGCTATTTTTTTTAAAAGTATTGCTCAATGTTTAGAAATGAAATTTTTATCAAAATATTAGGGCCAGTTTTGCTAAAATCTATTTTTTCTCTCTTCACCCTTAAGGAAACTACCCTTAATTCTTGGGTTAAACATTAAATTCCAAAACCCCTTGGGGCAACTCTATGAAAACCCTAGATACCAAGTTTTAGCCAGGTTGGTAAAATATTTTAGGCTCTTCTCCAAGGCACAGACAGATGTATAAACAGACAGACGGAACTGCAAAAAACACTTTTTCGGATTCGAGGGGTCATGAAACGTCGACATTCATCAAAAACATGACGTTTATTGTTTTGACGATCACAATACTTTATATACCTGTAAGAGTGCGAGAAAGTAAAAAAAAAAGACTTAAGATTTAAATAAAAATTCTTCATGAATCAAGCAGCACTAATACAAATGGAAACTAAAACGTAGATATCCGATGCCTTTAACAAATACTCCAACATCCTAAGAAATATAGCATTGTGCCAGGCTAATAGGAACTTGCCCACACATACAGACATTGTGAAATGTGAACTTTCAACAAGCTATGAATGATGCAGAAACAAGACGTTCCAATAGAGGGATCCAGAAATGCTCTGATTGGCTCAGCTGGGCTACAAATAGGCCACTCATAATCTTGAACTGCAACTAACCAGTTGTCTGGTATACGTGACTCGATGGACGTAGCTAGTCAACAGCCAACTCACCGTGTGTCTGGCGTACGTGACTTGGTATCGAGCCAAGTTAGGCAGCTGCTATCAAAAGAGTGCTGTTACCAACGTATTAGCAGTGTGGCTTTGTAATTTTAATATGAAAACCTCCCACCTCTTTACCCATCAACTAGACCTATATAATGAGGTAACTCAGTAAATATGGGATTATTACATCCGACACATCCACGAGAAGTCCTGGTCTGGACTTGGACATAATTTAACCAGGATGGCAATATATAAACTTTATATATTTTATTGATTATTTAAAATTCAAACGACCTTTAATGGGTTCGAGTGTTTTGAACACTTAAATTAATTATGTGAATGAAATCGTTCAGTGTAGGCATCTGGAATTCTTCACTAGAAGATTTATTTTTTAAAGTAAATTTGTTTATGAAACACTTAATGTTTCCTTTTTCCAATTGGGTGCTAGTCTATTTGTAATTTCTAGAAATATAAATAGGTAGCACACATTTTTATTCTTTTTATAGCTTGGAATACTAATTTAAATATAAATTTTTATATCTCTTGTGGCTACCAATAATGGTTTAAACTCTATAATATGATATATTTTTTAGTTAGACTAATATTTTGTAGACGTATTCTTTGAAGAAAATATTTAAGTAATTCTTTTTTGTTGGTTTATAAGTTTTTTAACTTTAACATTTACCGATTAATTTAGTGAGATAATATATGTATTCTAATGTAGTAGTGCTTTGTTTTCTATTATGATGTTAAATATTAACAAGTTGGAATCTTGTCAATTACTTCAAAAGTGACAATGGTAATAGTCCCGCAAAGGTTTGAGCTATGTCGGGAAGTCAAATCTTTGCGCTGGTTATTTGTATCTGAATTGATATTTAAATTTAAATTTAATCTTAACATTTAAGTTTGTTTGGTCTGAATTCACAATGGTGATTCGGGCGCGTTGTTTACCGTTTTAAAGAGGCTCTTTAAGCTCTTTGTTATTATAATAAGGTTGCCAAGGTTTAATGGTTTAGAATATTTAATAAATATCTGATTTGATATTTAAATTTAAATTTAATTTTAAATTTGTTTAGTATGAATACACAATGGTGAATCAGGCGCGTTGTTAACCGTTTAATAGAGGCTCTCTAAGCTCTTTATTATAATATTAACGATATTGTTATTTAATAGGTCTCTTCCAGATTAACTCAAATAAATGAATAATTTATTTTGAGATTGTAAAATATACTCTCAAATGTACTGCGCAAGTGCAGTCTCTGCCATATTTATATATTTTTCAACACTCTTCAGTTTAACTTGTGAGGTCATGTAATTTGTTGTTTACCTCTGTTGGTTTACCTTAAATAAAAATCTCTTGTATTTCTTAAACTTACAAATTTCCTAATTTCTGTTAAAATAATTTCCTTAGATTCCATCCACCCTCTGTTAGTCTATTGTGGCCGTAGCTATAAGAAGTGGCCGGTACAAAATAACCCACCTTCACCCCTCCCCCTCCCAGATCGAATGACCCTGGTGGAAGATAATATTATTGGCATTCTGAGTTTTTTTTCAAAGTAAGTGTGTAATATCTTCTTTATACATTAGTATTAAATTATCTATGGAAAGTTACTCTTGTAGATATATTTTTAATATGGACTAAAACATATTTTATTATCTGGATGTAGTACCAGAGAAAACTAAAATGTAGGCCAAGGTGACTTTTTGGTGACAATAGGGTTGAGGTTTAAATCTCATTCAGAATTTATTTGGAGGGGGAGATCCTAACTCTAGATTGAATTGTAAAATAGCCCTTGTATTAAAACTTATGCAATAACTTAATAGCCAGTATATTTGGGCATCATCGTCTATTGTTAGTTAATTCCTTGAAAACAGTTGCCCCGTCTTTTCTATTTTTAATGTAGATAAATTGCTCTTGAATATATAAAGTTGCCAAGCAAAGCTATACATTACAAGCGTCTTTTTTACGATGGTCTATAGCAGCATAGAGAAATTATATAATAGGATAGTAATATTGTTCTCTATGATAACAATAATCTACACATTTTCTATAAGGTTGACCAAATTTGACTTTTATTTTGGATTTTCAGCATGTAAACATGAATATGGTATCTTTATTTATATAATATGTATCAATGGTTGGGAACTTGTGGCTCTGGAGACATATGTGGCTAATAGCCAGAAAAATTGCTACTCTTTTCATCAAATTAGTTCCTCAAATATACAAATATGAGATGTTATTTTATAATTATGCTTTCCAACCTACCGTTCAAGGTGACATTTGTAACAATAACTAATTCATAGCTGTTACTACTGTTACAGATTTATGCATAACATTGGATTCATATCCTTAAAATTATCCAAAATTAATATTTGAGAGAATATACATTAAATTACACAACATACATAAGCTCAATTTTAATATTTAGATTCCTAAAATATACAACATATTGCGCTATTTTAAATTTATGGTTTTATTATACGGACATATTTAGCCAAATGTAGTAATTTCATGGAACATAAAAACAGCCCTGGGGAACATTATTAGAAGAAGCCTAATATTCAGAATTGACACCGAACAAATTTAAATCAAGAATTACTGGGCTTAGAACTCATTCCTGAAATATTTCTTCTTAAACTCCGACATTATCAAAAGTAGTTTTTAAGATGAAACTCATGCATAAACTAATGAGTATTCAACAGTAATAAATACAAATATAATAGCACCTAAATAATGATAATTAGGATAGTAAACATTAAGTACCACAGTAGCAATGTTTGTCATTTTTAGTAAGATACATAAACAATATTTGTCTCATAGTTTTGATATATCATAAATACATAATAAAAGTAATAAATTCAAAAAAAGGTCCAATCACTATAATAAAATCATTACGAATATTTTGGAAAGCCACAGTAAATATTAAAAGTGTTCAAACAAGGGCCGTATTTTTTTATGGGACACACAAGGTCAATAACCCGAGTGTGAAAGGGTGAAGGGGGTGGGCAGAATTTCTGACCCCAAAAGTCTCTGCTTGCACAAAACAAGTAGGCTTGCATTAAAATAATTTGTGTAGATAAATAAGAATTCGAAAAATACCTTGATCGCCAACAGAATAGAATTAGAAAAATAAAATAAAAAACTTTTTCTATTATAGCCTATAAAAACGCATTTTTAACTTAATTATAAAATATGTATACGTATCAGTCAAAAGTATTTGAATTTATGAATAAATGGTTGATGGTGTTATACAAAACCTTTATAATTTAAAAATCATGTTATTTTTGTTAAAAGATAAAAATTAAGCTAACACATATAAACACTCTCAAAATGACAGGTTTCTGTGTAATAATAAATGCTTGTTTATTTAAAATTCATGTGTACAATCTTATTCCAATCTTTACAAGCTCATCTGTAGAAAGTTAATATGTCACACACAAAAATCTAGAGCCCACAGTTAATAATTTTCAGAAAACAATTAAATTAATGATGTCAATTAAAACTTTAAATGCTTAGTATTAATTTTCTTTTAAGAATCTAAAACATTTTCAGAAACTACTATTCTGAGCGATAAATTGGTTTTCAATCAATTAATCCAATCAATCATTCTCCTTAAAACTCACTTCAGCAAACATAAGATCAAAAACAAATTTTGAGTTGGATCAATCTCCAGCCTACATAAAGTTTAATTGAAATAAGATTGATTATTTAGGTTAAAAAACTATGTATACCCATGTTAGATTAGTAAATATTAATGGTCTAAGGGTCTAATCAAGTAGTGTGACCAAAATAGTATTAAAAGTGTTGTATTCACAATAAATACGGCGCAGACGTGATTTATCCTCCTCATGAAAATAGCTTGGATATTGTAGGAGGTAAACACAGGCTTCTTCACAACAGTCCAGTAAATATAAAGAGGTGACCTGTTATAATTATTCATCAGGGAAAACAACTTGGTGTTTGCAGGTAGTAAAAACTAGCTTCTTTACAAAAGTCAAGAAAAGAGGTGCATTGAGTTAATTAATTACGATGAAAATCGAGCACTAACCAGCAATAACGTAGCATAAATGATGGGCGTATACAAAAAATGGATATCTCTCTTATTTCTTAAACCGAGTGGCCAAGGAGATATCTTCCTAACCACCCATAAGAAATCGTGAATTAGTGACCAGCACAAACGTAGCACAACAATGGTTGTTTTCAAAAAATTTATATCTCGATTATTTCTTGTACCGGGGGGACAAGGAGTTATCTTCCTAGCTGCCCATAATATGTCGTGAATTAGTGCCTTAAATTTACAGCACTAACGATTAAAATCAAGCACTAACCAGCATTAACGTAGCACAAATGATGGGGGCTTTCAAAAATCGGGTGGCTAAAAGCCGGGTGGCCAGGGTGATACATATCAATGACTCACCTCTCTGTTACTAATGACATCCTCCACTCACCATTCCCTGTTCCAAGCTGTCACTGGGCAGACCAAATGAGAGATTATTTGTGGCTGCTTTTGGGTGAGTTGCCTCAGTAAGGAGAAGGAATTGTTGAGAAAATGATTTTTTTGGAGTATTCTGGTGGAAGGGGGTGGGGGGGAGGAGACAGTACACAAAAGTCCTTAAATATTAAGATCAAAAGAAAATAAATCATTACAAAGGGTTATATAAAATGTAATAAAAAATATCAAATATTTTATAAATTAATAAGGCAATCATATTGTAATCTGTACAAGATCATGTATAGCAAGACATTATGACAATTACAAAATATCCTCTACTTAAAATCAATAGTTTTTGAGATACCTACTAATTTTATTCCTTTAATTAAAACGTCAATTTGATCAAATTAAAAAAATAAGAATTAAAAAAAACATTTTATTGAAATTATAACACAACCAGAACCTGTTACTTGGAGCCAACAGTTTAATTTCTGTAAAAAGTTACGAGAATTCAACACCCTTAAGAGTGAGCTTTACCATTGATGGGCCCACAAGCAACCCGCATTACACCCATTCATCCAAAGTTATTCTTATTCTGATATCTTAGCTATAGTAAAAAATGGTAAAACATTATTTGCACCAAATTTAAGGTATCAATATACCGAACGTTTTTGCTAGGTCCAAAATTTAATAAAACCACGGAATAATTAGATAAAAAATTAGATATAAATTAATAAACTTTTGAGTTTATAACTATTAATTAAGAAGGAAAATTATTTTAACTTGGCATTAATAATAGCAATTATTTTACGCTTTCAACAGTATGATTATAATTGGGTGTTTATATATGAAAAAACTGAGAAACCCCCCCCAAAAACAAAACTCATGCATTTTCTATTTAATATTCCACTGGATAGATCACTTTACCTCCATTATATGTTTGTCAAAGCCCCATTAGCTATGCTTGGTTGGATACGGAAGGGATGAAGGGGGAGAAGTCGGTTATCTATCAATCATCTTTTAAGAAATGAAAAGTTTCTAACAAGCCAGCACCGACACAAAGTTCGTCAAGTGCTATTGCTGTATTGGTTGGGATGGGTGTTTTACAGTATTGTTATATTTTGGGAGTTGTGAGACTGACTCATTGATCATCAAAACCTATGGGGTAGTCTAGTCAACTTATAACCTTGACAATTGGCATAAAGGTAGTGCCAGGGATATAGACCACGGGTAAAATACGAGATCTCAACTTTTCAACATGGTTTCCCAAAATGGAGTGGGGAGGGTGTATGTGGGTGGGGGGGGGGGGGNTGGGGGGGAGGGAGAACTGTTACTTGAACAAGTCAAATCAGAACGTTGAAAATTTTCATATAGATAGGCTTATCATAATATTTTCCTCTCAAACCAGGACACTTTTAGGGTTTTACTGGAAGAGAATTATGATGCAGAAACCCAATGGCGTAAAAGGGGAAATTAGCATTAATGTATTGTTACAAGTTCTCCCTCCACAACATTCCTTACTAATACAAAGGATGTTCAAGATATCATTGGGGCTATACATTTTTAAAAAATAATTTTCCTTTAAAAGCTATTTTTGATCATTTATTTAGATGAAAACAGAAGCCAAACTCACTGATAGAACTATACTTGAATGTATTACAGAGAAAATTATGAATAAAAATATGATATTATAAAGAATAATTTACTATAGGCTAGGAGAATTTACAAACTTAAAGTCTACAGCTAGCAACATAATTGTTAGACCTATCTGGTTGAAACGAATCGTATTTGTTACTTGTGTGAACTTTTTTTTAGAAATGCTTTATTATTCTTTATCTTTTCATAAAATTCATTGCAACTTATTTCAATGTTTATTTTGCAGTACATTAGTCATTTCACTGTTGATTCTGCCATTCTTCCTCTTTCCTGAGACCACACATTGTTCATTAGTGAGAACACCCTTTCAACAGGAGCAGAAATTGTTCACCCCAACTCGGCTGAGGTTAGATACAGAAATGTTCTGGTCTTTGAATACACTTTTATTCACAATTTAAGTTCGTAGTTTTGAAAGTGTCACAGTTTGAAGAGCAAAATGCCTTGGCAACTGAAATTTCATCAACAATCTCATTTAAGTTTATTGCACCATTTACAGGGGTTTCACTAATTTTTTCTGCTGGTTTTTCAATTTTGGGCCATATAATTTCAATATTGTTTATCCAGACAAAAAATTCTGCTCCAATGAAACTATTTTCTAATAGACCAATGTAGGACACACATCATTCATACAAATTTGTAAATTCTTTCATAAATATATCAACATTAATGCTTCCAGCCTCCTATAGTGCCTTGAACACATATTTTTTGGCTCTATTATCCCGCCTTTATTCAAGATTTGTTTTCAATTTCTTAAGTTTGATAACAACATCAGTTGCACTTGATTTTGCTGTCTCTATAGTCAATATTATTTGTTAGAGTTTCATATTCTTAACATTTTTCTTCTGACCAGGACAAAATGACAAACTGGCCAGGACCCTGGGATTAGACCTTCAAACCGGCACGTATGGTAAGCCTACATATAGGTAGTACTTGGGATATAGACAAAAGGCCGTAGCCATCCAGTAATTTCAGTGGGGTTTGATGGGAACATCCCCCATTTGCTGGAGGCTAGAAGAAATTCTCATTGATAAACAATTTTAGAAGCTATCTGAAGTGTTTTTATAGCAACATAACACCCTAACTGCCTAGGGCTAGGAAAAAGTTATAAATATTAAACATCTCTAAAAGCTCTCTGAAGTTCTTTCTACGGTAACACAACCCCCTGATTTGTACTTGTGCCTTAATTTTGATATTGTGTTGAACCATAAATAAAGCCATATATATTTTGTTCATTAAATCTCGAGGGGGTGAACCCCCAAACCCCGTTTGACTTTCGTCTTGTAATATACCAAGGGTAAAATATGAGATCTCAATTTTTAACACGGTTTCCCAAAATAGGGGGAGGTAGGGGGTGTTACTTGAACAAGCCAGATTAGATCGTTGTAAATTGGCATATAGGTAGTACTTTGGATATAGACCAAGGATAAAATACGAAATCTCAACTTTTCAACATGGTACCCTCAAATTGGAGGGTGGGCGTGGAGAATGGAGTGTTACTTGAACCAGTCATTATAGAACTGAAAATGAAAATCGTCATAGATCTAGTACTAGGAATATCAACTTTTTAACATGTTTCCAAAAATACCAAATATTTTCCTAAAATCCATTTAAGTTTTAATAGAATTCTCCCCTTTTCTAGCTATTTATTGCACCCCATGACTTTAGTAAGAATTGAGCACATGCCTCCCAATGTTAGTTTGGTACCTATTTAAATAAACGTATTATTATACATAATTTTCACAAAAAATATTGATAACTCACCAACACATTTATGTAAAAAATGCACCAATATACAATATACAATATATAATATACACCACAAAAATCCTTATTCAGCCTCGAAAAGAAGTGAGATCTAAAATATTGCTAAGTTCAACTTGCAATATATTTCCAAAGAACTTATCACTTCTCGTCTATTTGCTCACTTAGATAGACTGGTATACCTATGTTTATTACCTATAAATATATGTGAAATGATATAGTAGAAATGGTAGAACTTCTCGTCTATTTGTTGCACTTCCCGTATTTGCACAATTAGATAGACTGGCGTACCTGATTCTTTCATGTAAGTTTATCTATATATCTATTAGTTAATATATATGAAACCAAATAATTGAAATTTTTGCAGAGACAGAATGCAAAAAAGAAGTGAAAATCTATTTTGAAAGTCATTTCAAGTTGAACTTTGCACTCCTTTAGATATCACTTCTTTCCAAGGCTGGAAGAAATTTTTGTAGAGTAGATTTTGGCGTGTTTTTTTTACATAAATGTAAGATTACATTTACAGCCACTATTCCATCATCGTTATAAATTAAAATCATATTATTTAGAATTATTTCAATGTTATGTATTGTTTCTTGAATTATTGGGACATTATTTTAAATGTATTAAATTAAATGTAACATTTTAATTATATTTGTTTTAATTTTATTTATAAGGATTGCATAGTCTAAAAGTATATATATATATAATTTATATGTATGTATTGTTTATAGCATATTTATTTGTATAGTACACAAGTGAATCTGTTGTCATGTAGTGTGAAGAGCATATTTTTTGTTAAAACACATATATGAACTAAATTATATATATATATAAATTTTACTGTGTACTAGAAAGGTAAGCAATTAATGCAACATCCGCATATGTGTGTTTTATAATTACATTTGAGTCAATTTGTGAGTCATGATTCATGACAAAACATGGCGCGCTTATTGACACTCTTTCGGATAACTTTGGTTATGGTTTTTGAAGTTCATTCATATAGCCATTTTTGGTTAAAAATGTCCTGTGCCAAAAAAAAATTTAGTTAGGTATATTTGTGTTATAAAATTAACAAAAGTTGTTTTCATACAAATTTTAAGTATTTTGTTTCACTGCTTTGAGCTACTAACCAAACTAGGGTAAACATTCCTAAAATATTTGGAAATATAGATATAGTTGTCGGCAAAGAAAACAATTTTTGCTTTGGGATCATGAACATTTTCAAACTCGAGATTATGTTTAATCTTTGTGTTCTATGTGCCCTTGGGGTTTTGTATTTCTGTCTGTATGCCCTTGGGGCTCGAGCGAAAACGATGGATTTCTTTCTAGCTTTAATATCTATATTATGGTTATACATTGAGGCGTTTTTATTTTGATTTAAGCCCCCAAATTAGTGTAGTTTACTGACAACTGTTCTATGAAATTCAATTAAAAAAGTTTTTAGTATTTTGTTTGAAATGGATATTGGGGGAGTGTCTTACATGATAAATAAAATTGAAGGCCTAAACTTGTTTTTTAGGGATATGTGTTTATTAGCTATTAATAGTATAGAAAATAATTCATGGGAGACATATTTGTGGGGCTACAAATTGTAGTTAGATCTGGCCCCAAATTACGTTACAAAAAAAATATTATGCGGTAAAAAAAAATCTAAATGAAACTCAAACCACTCATTGCAATACTTTAAGTGATGGTTATGTTAGGATTTCTTATTTTTGGCATAAATCTAGAGAGTTAAGCGTATCCAGAGCATTTGAGGGGGATGGTGAGGTGGGCTAACTCCACAAATTTACAGTGAAATATCCGTTTTAATAAAGTATGATTTTTAAGTAATAATAGTGGTACATAAATATTAGTATCGTAAATAAAAATGAATATTTTGTAATATTTTTAAATATATTTTTGCAAATCATATCATTTAGTGGACTCTAAATTAAAGCTGCGAATGTGTTTTAGGCCAGAAAAATCTACGATACACTGTGTCCTAACACAAAATAGTGTTATTTGTTTTGAATCCATTTCCTGCGGTATATTTTAGCCATAGTTTCTGTGAAACCGAGCCACAAAATACCAAGTACGAAAAAATGTACTGTCATATTCAAAGGAAATCCAGAATACTCATAGTTAACCTTATAAGTTATAATCATAAAATGATTGATTTTTATTTGTGGCTCTTAATAATGTCAAATCTTTAACATTTTCTTACTTATTTAATATAGCTTACACAAAACTTTGTTTCATAAACTCTTAGCTTTGCGCATCAATATACATAACAGAGCCCTTATACATTTCTTCCATCCACGTCTTACTACCCACTCGGGTTGTCGGCATTTAATATCTCTAATTGAGTAGTTGGAGATAAATATGGAATTTAAATTAAATGTACCCACATTTTCGTGGAGTGTGAGTGGGAAACAATTTATCCAACACAATCTTATTGCATCTATCTGGAATTCGCACCTTGACCTCACTGTCACCAGAAAACCAGAGCCTGATATTTAGTTCAGATTCCTATTGATCCGAGTATAAATTATAAACAAATTGTATATTTAAAGTTTAAAGTGACTCGACCAAACAGGCTGTTTTTGTTCCAATATGATCAATTATTTTGATCAGATAAAAGGTGTCTCTTGTCTAAACTAAATTTGGTTCATCAATAGTGGTTACATTTTGAGTGTTAAAAGCTATTTTTGGTATGTTTAGGCATTCATAGAAAAAATCTACTTGTTCGGAGAAAAAACTATTTGTTGAAAAAATATTTGTGTACAATGAATATTAAAATGTAACCAATCGATTTTTATGGAAAATTATATCTATGTAAGGAGACTTTAGAATCATCCTATATTGTAGGATTCTGGCAGGAAAAAATAATTTTAAGAATATTATTAGTAAGTAAATTGAGGTATAGCTATAAGAAATGCTGTGTTTTAGTGCTAGCATGTTCTAATATTGGCTGCTCGACTGTCGTAAGGGAACATAAAGTCCAAGGGGTGAGTCTCTCACAGCATGTCTGATTCTACCGGTGGTTGCGTGTAAGTAGGGAACGAACCGGAGTTGTTGCGTGGACCATATGCAAGAACATGACAGAGTAGCTAGGAACCTTAGGCACTCTCAAATTTCCAGTAATTATCATCACCTCAACCTTTTACTACAATGTAATTATTACCATCATTGTGACAGTAAATCGACCCTCTAAATATCCAAACAGGCGTGTGAATACTTAAGCGTGACAGCCACACTTAATCTTACGAATCCTGGCCATTCTGACAAATTGGGGATGTACATCAATTATTTCTTCCTCATCTCTTACTCTCTAGTATGAGTAAAATGTGCGTAGTCCAGATGAATAACAAGAATATAGGATATATGTAAGCCAACATTAGTAGAGATAACGTTCCATGCTCTTTGGGGATTTCTTCGATGGAAACCCCTTGTTGTCAAAACCAAGTTGTAAGGATACTTTCTTGTTATGGAATCTTGGGTTGTAGTCCGGCTTTAATGCTACTTATATGTGAAAATTTGTATAAAATTTTATTCACTTATTATGAGTAATTCTATTTGCCACGTGATACGGCAGCTTAACGCCTGAATTTGAAAATTAGATTTGATTTAACGTGGACTGCTTCCCACTAAGTTTGTGTACGGAAAAAAATATCAGAGATTAAACTTTTGTGGACCGTTCCTCAGTAAGGTTGCTTGACGAGAGAAAATTTTAGATTAATGAAACGCGGATCTTTCCTCTGGAAGGTTATAGAACAAGTGAAGAAAGGAGCCTTCTTTTTTAATGTATATTTCGAAAGAAATTGTTCTAGTAGCTTCTATCTTTCTCTAGGTTGCATCATGTTCTAGAAGGGAGGGAGAGAGAAAGAAAGTGTTTTTGAAGTGGTCATATTTCACCAGTTTTTGCAATAGGGATGTGGGGACATTTAAACAATGGGGAAATATAAGCTGACGTCATTGAGTCGCCGTAAACAACAACAATAAATAAATAATGGGTCATCCAAGTGAGTGAGGAGATTTCCTAACACATCTAGATATATCTAGTTTTATGTTCTGAAACTATTCATTAATTTGAAATATAGTGAGGATGAGAATTTTTGATTTGAATTATTACTAAATGAAACTCTATTTCAGTACACTTGTTTATATAGACTGTGGCCCATGACATATCTCAAGTTTTAAAATATGGCCGTTCGACTAATTTGAGTTTGAGACCTTGGACTATGCAACGAGCCACCGAAACGGGTATGATCGATAATTTGTCTTAGTTCAAGTTTCTTTCTATTAGTTGCCGTGAGAATACCTCTCAAAAATCCTACAAGTCCTCCATTTAACCTAAAGTAACAGCTCGAAGTGTAATGAATCCTTGATTCATCTTATTCAAATCAATTATTACATACGTTATTTTAATGAAAGAAAAAGGTTTAAAATTCATTCAGTTTATTTCAGAGAAAGAAATAGTGGAGAAATTATAATCTAGCCGATCTCTACAATTTATTTCCAAATTTGTATGATTTTAATGGAAATTTAACATAATTTAAATGTAAGGAAAATAATAAAACATTATCAACCTTAGTTTAGTCAACTTAGATTATAATCCTGACCCCCTCTACCCTCAGTCAAAGGCAAACAATACTAATTAAGACCCGCCTCGGTGGTGTAGTTGGCTAACGCGCTAGTCGTGTTGAGCGCGTCTGCCGAGGACGGGGAGATCGAGGTTCGAATCTCGGTCGGCGAACTGGGGGTGGTTTTCCCTAAATGGTTTTCCACTCCCCCTCCACGCAAATGCGGGTTCACTTCCCCTATATTCAACCTTCCCAATTCCTAACCCATTAGCGTAATTAGTACTTAAGCGTATAACTCGAACGGGTAATAAGACGCGGTGCTAAATATTTAAAAAAATACAAATTAAGCTTGACATTTAGACCACGTGTCCACAGGTATAAGTGTCTGCCTCTAATAATATGCTGTTAGTATCTCTGAAGTCGGCGAGTCACTAGTGATTATATTAACTTTACTGGACGTTGATTTTATTTTGTAAAACAGATCATGATATAGATACAAACTTTAGTTTTACTACCTGAAATGGTTTTCAAATAAGTATATAGATTACATACACTTAAAAAGACAAAAACATTTGAGATTAAATTGGATAACCTTGGTTTAAAAAAGTCAATAATATAAATTTAATTTATAATTTAGTTGCTTTTATTATATATTTTAAATTCACTTGTTTTAAGTAGGCTATAGTAACACTCTTAGCTATAAGATTACAAAAAATTAACAAAAGGTTGAGTTTTCTTACAGAATGGATAACATGAGAGTGAAAAACGTATCTCTAGTGCAATACGTTGGTAAGCCAAACCTGACCTTCCAAGTCAACGTTAAGAAAGCTACCTTTCCTCTGATCGAAAGGCCTATAGTTTTTTTTAAGTTCAGGATTTGCATTAATTTCATTTTATAGGTTGAAAATAAGTTTTACCGAATACATAAAGTATGCTTTTGTAGAAGGCACTTCCGGGATAGCATCGTCAAGATACTTTATATCGTTCAGGTAACTTTAAAAAAAAAAAAAAAAAGGGAAA
>CABFWO010005997.1:0-39926 GCA_902155825.1 Timema genevievae
CATCTCACAATCACCCTACCATTGCACATTAGCGTAAGTGCGCATAACCCGAACGGGTAGTAAGACGCGGTGCTAATAATAATAATTTAACATGTAATTAAAATACACAGTAATTATGTATCTTGTAAAACTTCCCAGACATAAATTATTTTGAAATAAGTCCTTTGAGCAATTTTAAAAGATTTACATTTGCATATTCCACACACTTAAAAAGTTTATCCTAAAATAAAAGTATAGTTATATTTGTCATTTCAAACATTTCTTCAATATTCATTTTAAAACAAAACCGTTGGAGCCATTTTTGAAAAGTTTTAATTGCCAAAAATCACTCATGAGCAAACAGCTTTTAAATTAATTTGTATCCAAAAACAAATATATGAGATTAATTCTTAGGTTATAAACTTCCTTGATATCTAGCCATTTTAAACAAATTTTTAGATCCAGTTTCGAAAAATCACTCATCAGTAAACTATGTGTAATCTAAGAACTAGGGTCAAAATCAAAAATAATCCCTATATAACATCAAAATTTTGAGTTTGGACAGACTTCATCAAATCGTTTCTGATACATACCCAGGGGCAGAAAGACAAAGATGGGGGAAAATACAATTGTAAAATCCCCCTTTTTTTGGATTTTGGGACACATAAAATAAACGATTCATCATATTCTAGAGGTTAATAATATACACTTATATCAGAAAGTAAAATGTTATCATCTATGGAAGCGTCTATATTATACAGATGTAAAAATGTCCGCTATAAATAAATTATCAAATCGTTTAAGTTCGCCCTTTTTTTTTACGATTGAAATCTACTTTTGTGTTTTTAGTATTTACGCAACGTATACAACGGTCCGTAGAACGAAGGTTAGATTATTTAGATTAGGCTTAGATTAATAATATCAAATAATTAAGCATTGCGATTAGACACTAGGGGTCACATCTATTTGAAGAAAATAAATATTTCAACTCATGTTACTAGTAAGTACATTAACAATGAAAATAATATTACTTTAACGTGTGCGCAAGAAGAAAGTTTGGAGTCCTGAAAGTTTACAAACTGTTAATATTTTATAAAAAAAAATATGGCTACTAAAAGGATCCATCGTAACATCCCTAGGCCCCCACCCTCCCAAAATCCTATGATAAATCGGTGTTATGAGGGTGTAGTGGTAATAACCAAAAACACATTATTTTCCGTTATAGGGGAGTAAATGACAGGTTGAAGGCGTTATATAACATTAAAGTAATTAGAAAATTCAATAGATATTAATACAATTTAAGAAATAACGCTGCGCCTTATATCAAGGTTTATTATATAGTATATGTTAACAAGATTACGTTTTATAAAGTTTCAAATACACTTGTATTTAAAATATTAAGCAACAGTGGCGTCGCGTGAAATACTGACTGGGTAAGGATAGCGTTTTAAAGTGTATTTGGGAATTAATGTTTTCTCTTAGTCTCCATTTGACGAGTCATACATAGGCTCATCTTTATATGCCTAGCAAGGGGATGCATCTTAGTTGATAGCCAGCTAATGAATGTTTTACTAAGGAATCCCTGGCGAGCAACCACGCCACGTCACTAGTAAACATTCAACGTCTACTTTTTGAACAAATCAGCGTAATCAACACGTAACTTCGAAAAAGACTTAATATTCTAATTATTAAATAAAAAGGACTACCTTGGCTTGGGTATTAAATTTGAATTACTAAAATTTTGATATAATATCTGGAGTAATTTTACCACTAATTCTTAAAGTTATTATTATTATTATTATTATTATTATTATTATTATTATTATTATTATTATTATTATTATTATTATTATTATTAGCACCACAGTCTTACTACCCGTTCGGTTTATACGCAATTCTTAAAGTTAAAGTCTTTGAATAAATTTTGAATTCTTCAGTTTCTAAGCAAGATCCAAAGTTCATGGCCGCAGTGACTCGTTCATAATCCACTCCGCTCTTTACATATGGTTTATTATAACATAAAATTATTACCAAACTCAAGTTATTCTGACTTAAGTGTAGTAACGAACTGAGGGTATATTGATAATTTTTTTACTTAGGACAAAACTCATAATCCCGTATCTACTCTATATATTTAAATAAATTGGTATCAGGGTAAACACATAAAAATTCCACATTATTAACAATAATCGAAACTTACACCCTTAAATACTTTTAAATATTTTCCTAGAGGTAAAAAAATATTAACGGTAAATTAATTTCGTTTGTGTCATATTTATTTTAAATCCTCTCCATTTTTGTTTTGTTATACAGCTAGCTATTGACACATCTTTTTGAGCTACTTGAAAATTTTGTGACATATGCATACACCATATATCAACATTTCTACGCTGCAAATTAAAAATATTGAAACGTTAATTAATCCAATCATTGAACAGACATTTCACTGATAATCAGAAGTATCAGTTCGTTTGACTTATTTCAAACGTGGCCGATTGTACAAGTTTTTGAAGTATAGATTATTTTGTTTAATTAAAGGGTCTATCATCATTTTAACTTGTTACTTTATTTATCTATCTTCTTAGTTTTGTAAGAGTATCTTTAGATTTAATTTAAATAGCATGAAACGCCTTATTTATGTCTGGCAATAAAAAAATTATTCTACCAAAAATAATATAATAGGCCCATTAAATGGCTATGTAGGTCCATGAGATACTTTAATAGAACTTTGGTAGGAAGGAACTTTTAAAAAAATACAAATTTTCTTTTCTGGTCCACATAGATAACATTTTAATTATCACCAGTATTATTTCGTAGATATTGATATTGTTTGGAAAAGTGTCAGTTGTCAAATACATGACTTTACTTATGAATATATTTACATTGTTCTACTCTACACTACTTGCCAAAACAGTTTGTTTCTATATATTATATATTGAGCTGTCAACCTCGGTGGTCTTGGGGCGATGATCGTCGGTTCAAACTCAGCTGGGGTCAACTAATTTTTCTTGAGCGATAAAAATCCAGAGCACAATTTTCTTGAGAGGGAAAGTAAAGCTGTCGGTCCCATATCAGTTGTGGAATTTAAAACAACCCTGGAAGTTATGTGAAAATACCTTTCCCGGCAAAATTGATAAACCCTTTTGCTCTCGCTCGTTCAAATAATTGTGTGCTGATATAATCAGATGGTTCAGAAAGTGCGCGTTAAATACCTCAAAGAAACAAACAAACAAAAAATTAGTGATACACTTCGTTTATCCTGAAAGGCGGCACATTTACCTTGCATAGCTTTACATTGGCACATCTTAAAAGATATGTTCCTAATGCAGTCCGTCAAGGTAAACGGAGTGTACATTACATCATATCTGTCTAAAATAATTTTGGGTCGGCTATAGCTCAATTTTGATTTAAAAAATGGACCTTATTCAACAACTATAAATGTTTTTAGATACAGTTTTATGTAATCCTACATCAAGTCAGATTATATTCAGCTGTCACTTTGATATTATCAATACCTATAAGATAACACTGAGCATATGATAAAATGTTATCAATGTTTATCGTGGAAAAAAACAGGTTTTCTCTGGAAGCCCCTTTCTTTGAAAATTGGAGAATACAACAGTTTTTAAATTATTTAATTGTTAGGATAACAATTCACATAGGTGTTTGATTTATAGCTCAATAATTGACGTTGTTTGTATCATACATAATAAATAAAGCTATAGTCTATTTTCTCATGTTATGCTGTTTGGGTATCTCTTTAGAAAAGATTGTGAACTTTCAGATCAATAGAATTATAGATAAAAACGAGATGTAAAGGAACTATTTATGAACAAAGTTTCGTACGGGGTGGTATATATTTACATTTAATAATCTCTCTGTCTCTTAAGTAGTTGTTAAATAACCAGTTCTTCAAATGACCACAGGGGCTAGCTATATCGTAACACCGTCCGTCCAATGAAGATGTATAAGAACAAGCAACCATGGTAAGACAAAGCGTTTATAACAAGAGAGAGAAGTTAACCTAAATGTCTCCCCAATTTTCATTAAAACGTCCATACACGTGAGGCTCATACGAAGTTAAGTCAACAAACGGTTAGTAGAAAGGCCATTTGGTTGTTCGCGTTAACTGGAACAATACCTGCTCCGTAACCCGGACGGCAATAATTAGTCCTGCCTACGTCTCGACTTCGTAACAAGGATTACCTAGGAAGGGATAACTTGCTACCAAGCTATAGTAAATAACTTAAGTCCATTTTTCATAGAAAGACAGCTAAAAAAGCTACTATATCTACTCTCACAACAGTTGTTTTAAGCTAGAGCTGTCACATTTGATAGCTAATATTAATGCCTAGCAATGAAGTAAATTATTATCATTTCGTCTGAAATATGTTTGTATTTTCTAAAAGATTCTTCTTATTAAAATTGGACTGTAGGTGTTGGGTGAAAAACATGAGCTCAGTATGTTCAAACGTGAGTGACAAGTTAACCAATCTAGTCTGACGTGAGGTATAGCCGGACCAACCTTAAGAGAAGTGACTAGACTTTCTGTAATATACCACCGTACATACATCGTGTGAAAGATGGCGACATTATTTACACCTATAGTCATCGTAGTTTCTAGCTTGTCCAAATCGCAAGTATTGTAGTAAGGCCAAGCAACAGTTCGGAGTTTTGTGATTTTTATGCTAACTCTACAGCTCGAGGCTTTATTCACTGGTATGTGGTCGTGTCATAATAGCATTCACACATTCACAGATTAACGTCATGTGTGTATATACATATATATATATATATATATATATATATGTATATTTATAGATAAATAGATAAATTTTTTTTTACATCTTTGCTTTGTATTTTTAAATTGTCACTATAAAAAATAGCTTAGCATACATTATACTAGGATGACACATTAAAAATTATTTAATACTGTTTAACTAAGGGGTGGTTAGGGGATTACCGTATATCTTCGATTCTAAGACGCCATTGATTTTAAGACGCACCTTAAATTTGCATTACCACCAACAGAAAAAAGCAAAATAACTATATTATGTCTAAGAAATATTTTTATACAGAATTCAACTTACTAACAACAACAATACAGGCAGTACCTTATTTATCAATAGGTGGTATCACTTCCTTCTGAATCAATATCTGTCTGATTCTTCTGAGCCGTCGATATCTGCATCTGAATCAATATCAGAGTCACTTTATTATCCAACGGAATCGAAGAATGCGCTAAGGGTCAAACTTGGAGGTTGGGCTCTCGCGTAAAAACAAAACTTGTGGTGCCGTGTGCAAAGCGCGGGAAAAAATTGAAAAGAACTACGATTCTAAGTGGCCATCGTTTCTAAGACACACCCCGTTTTCGTAGATGTTTAAATTGCATTAAAAGTGCGTCTTAGAAGTGAATATATATGGTAGTCTCAAAGGTAATCAAACAGAGGGTGGATTTTAGAGAAAGTGCATCTGCATTGTTTTGTAAATAGGATGGGTAAAAATAGTGATAAGTGATAACTGATAAATCTCTCGTGGGAAACCACATTCATGGGACTTAGCAAGTATTTGGACAAACACATCCTCTATCAGTGTTGACCTTGTGGGTCGTGGTTCTAACACCTTAGCCTGTGTAGCCACCGATTAACGTACACCATGGTAATGTTTCAGTAATAATCTACCCATAGATTCCCATCCCTCGTGTCTGAACCCTCAGATCAACACTTAATTCGTCGCGAGAGAGAGAGTTACTGTGTTAATTTTAGGGGATGACCATTATAGGGTATTTTAAGTCTACTATCTAAATTCATATATTTCCGAGAACGACATTCTTGTAATATAATTTATGTGAATCCTTGAATGTATTGATGTTACTATAACATGATTTCCGATGTAATAAAACCGTAGGTTATATCTTATAAAAAAGTATATATGCAAAAAAAATCATAGAACATCTGAACTGTTACTGGTTCTTGCACTGTCATTTGGACAAGCAATAAAGTTAGATTGAGTGATTTTCCACCTGGGTACGATGACTATTTCAGGATAGCTTATCCTAGACTAGAATAGTAAGTACCACGCACCAATACATAGCACTTATATGTGTATACTGATTTTTGTAAGATCAAACTACTGGAACGCCTTTTTCCCAACCAAAATAATACTTTTCTGGGAAAATAATGGACCTTAGATGTCCATTCCTACATACATTATTGTATAAGCCCTACTCAATGGATGGTAAGATTAGCCCACTTATATATAGTAATTATAATCGTCGGAATTACCCAGAATCAAAGTAGTGTCCCATAGACTTGTGGAAAGTCACTCTAAACACTCTTCTATGGATACTAGTAAGGAGGCCGTTCAGATTTATCTGTTGAAAAAAACGATATCAGTAAGATTCATATAGATATTTTATAAGGAAAGCGAACAAGCAAAAATAAAAACCCGCCAGATTTTATAAATTTAATTTACAGGCAAAAAAAAATTCTAGATTTTATAAATTTACTTTAGCTTATAATTAAAGCAAAAATAAAGCAAGTCATTTTCAGATTTATCACTTTAGCTGTATCTGTAAAGCCTTTTCTCAAAAATTGTGAAAACTGCACGTTAAAACACGGAATGGGAAAAGTGACCAACCGTTTAGTTGATAAGTTAGAACTTATTAAATATATTATATATCTTACTAGGCTGTGTCAATAGAGCAGTGAAATAGTCACAGCGGCTTAAGCAACCAATTAAATTAGTAAAATTTATTTATTTATTTATCACCACGTCTTACTACCCATTCGAGTTATAAACTTACGTACTAATTACATTAATGTGGTAAGAAGCTAGTAAGATTTAATTTTCGTGGAGGGAGAGTGGAAAACTATTTAGTAAAAACCACCCTCAGTACATCTGACCGAGATTGAACCCGAACCTCCCCGTCATTGGTAATATCTATTGCGAGAGTAGTGCTTTAGACCATGCGGCCACCAAAGCGGGTAGCTTTGTAAAAAATTGTTTATGTCTAGCATTTGTATTTAAACTTAACTTTATAAACCAATTGATTATATCAATACAAAACTTATAAGCTAGCCTTACCCTTAAAGACCCGCATTGGTGGAAACGCAAACATATATGTTAACATTGTACGATTTAGTTCACCGGCTACTGAATGGTTGGTATTCAAATCCCGACTGGAATTAGTTTTTCCTAAATGGTTTTTCATTATTATTCCACGCCAATGATGGTACGGTTCCTATAAATTATATATTCCTTATCTGTACCTAATTGTTATAGTATGGAGATAACCCAGTGCACAAAAAAACGCTATAAATGCACAATACCCCGTCCCTAGGCACTTAATTCATCTTTGTAAACGGGTTGGTTACAATTTCACCACATATCCTTTGGTAATTCAAGGAATTGAACGAGGAGTTCTTAATACAATAGAGATATGAGTTACTAATATGGTTAAGGAGTAGTATCCGTACAGCATGAAAACTAAATGTCAACCCCACATTGCCAAAAAAGTATCTCAAAGAAGAGAATCAGACTGAAGCTCAGTCTCCGCGATTCATACCGGTAGGCACGTGGGCAAAAGCTTATTTCTGTCTGGTGGTCTTTATTGAGTTGATTGTGATGGAGAGGTTGGAGTTTGAATCCCAATCGGGTGTACTGTGGTGTAACGTGTGGACAAATAAGTTATACAAATCACCGACTCTATTTGGTAGCTAAGATGAGATAGCTCACATTATTTAATAAACAAATTGTAGTCGTATTCAGATAGCAAGAACCTTGGTGCACACACAGTAAGCTGGCAGATAGGTTTCTCATCATAATTCTAATATACCCTAAACTTTCGTCAGTCACATACCCCTTTAGGTCTTGACTGGACTGGAATATTCTATTTTCACTTTATCCTCCTATTGACGTCTTGTCCTACAAAGAGGTATTTTATTTTCTATCCATAATGTATTTTGGATGCATACAAACCAGTATGAAACTACTTTATTTATTATTTATTAAATTTTTATATGATATTCATGTGGTACTTTATTTAAATATAATGTTGTTTCAAACACATGTTAGGATCTTTATAAAGTGGTTAGTTAAAAATTTTGGATGGACTTTTTTTAGAGAAATTGAAAGATTAATGAGACTTCCTTGAAGTGCCTAGAACTAATTTTTTGTTTTGATATTGGTTCACCAAGTAACAATTTCTTAGTATTCTCATCGGTGATCACTTGTACTACGTCAAACTTGTTTAGTCTGATTTGTCAATTATGGGGATATCGGGCCTTGAATTACAGTTGGGTGTAGGCCTATTAAGGGTAAATATTTCATAAAAGTGTTCCCAATCTTCCACGAAAATGATAATATATTATCTCTAAATTAAATGTTCACCCCCATCACCTCATTTTTATAAATGCATATAATCATAAAGGTCAGAAATACTCAATGCATGAAAAATAATTATTCTTACCTAGTGTTTAAGTGTTCAGCGTTGTTGTTCTGTGTTATAAGTTTGTTGTTTGTGTACGGGTATAAACTTGATTTAAGAAAGTTCCCGACCTGAAATGTGTATTGTTATTTTCTTACTACAGTGATTTTGATTTACTTTGCCATACTTGGTTATATTTGCGCCAAGGATAGATACATTTTACTTCACCACTAACCACCTCAATAATACCCCGTTTGGCTGTCAATGCAGTTTATATAATAGGGATACTGGTTTGTAGGAATAGTACAAGTGCGCTCAGGGTAAGATTGAGCAACGGCTGTACGTGTGGTATACTGGCTAAAATGTGCCAACACCGATCGGTACAGAATCCTTACCCTAAGCAGTGAATACTGCCATTGGTGCAGGTACGATCAAGGCTAGTAACCTGGTTTACTCTAAATCAATTACTAAAATAATCAGCTGTTTGAGATTAGCCTCAGGGGACCAAATCTATGATGGGCAATTAAGGTTAAAACTGAAAGGCACATCTATTGACAAGGTGGTGAGAACATAGACTATTGGAACGTGAAATATGAGAGGAGTGTGTGGTAAAAAGAATGAACTGTTAGAGAAAATATGTTAGTGTCCTTAAGCCTCGTTTATCTATATAGACACAACATGTCTGCCAACATGATCCCCAACAAATTGAGTTACAATATAAACACAATCTCATCTTATTGGAGATGGGAGGGCTGGTCAGTGCCAGCATGTTGTGTTGGGCTATATTTTGGCTCAATAGTTGTACACAACATGTTGTGTTGGCTGTTTAGCTAAATATGTGTACAACGAGGCAGTGTCTAGTCATAGCGACACGCTTGTTTTGTTTTCAGATTGGTTTAACACTGGGGTTTACATAGTTTTGTGGTCATGGAGTGGAATCAAATCGGACACAGAATAATTTATTTGTATCAAAATTATTAGGTTTTTTGATACGTTTCCTCGGTTTATCAAAAATTTGAATAATCAAAATATGCACTTCTAAGGTTTTTTAAATACCCCTGATCCTCCTCTCCCCAGTTTTTTAAATTTTTATATTTTATATAAGAGTATACTTCCTGGCAACACGAAAAAATTAAGAAACGGCAAGTAATAACTCATTCTCCTTGTTCAGAAATGTGTGGCTCCCAACATAATGGGTCCATCTTGTTACATAATAAACGAGGCTTAAGAACTGTTTTGCCAGGGGCCCTATTATTTTAACAAATACATACATTAGATACAAAAATGACATATTATTGATGTATTGAATTGATTCCCACACGGATTTTAATTCATTTAAAAACTCTAAAGCCAATTCCGGCTTTATGGGGCACACTGCACATGTTCGTTCACAGGGGATATTATTATTTAATATTTCACCCGCCTCGGTGGCGTAGTTGGCTAACGCGCTAGTCGTGTTGAGCTCGATCACCGAGGACGGGGAGATCAAAGTTCGAATCTCGGACCAATTCCTATTCCATTAGAGTAATTAGTACTTAAGCGTATAACCCGAACGGGTAGTAAGACGCGGTGCTAAATATTATTATTATTTAATATTTCAGACCTCTGCGTGAAGTAGATATCGCGCAATGTTCATAACAAACATGCCTCAGTTTATTAATATAGAAGATTGAAGATATAGATATTCCTTGAATGTTGATGATTGGGAGATTGGGGTTAGAATCTCGGACAGGTGTACTGAGTGTGGTTTCCATAAAATTGTTTTACAATCTCCCTTCCCAAACATGCAGGTACACTTCTTCTAAATATAAACTCCCTAATTCCTAAAACCATGAGCGTAATTAGTTTATACGCGTATAAACCGAACGGACAGTAATACGCAGTGCTAAAATATATATAATAAATATGTATATTATTTTATCGTCTATCAAAAGGGAGAACTGGAGCTCATAAAGATTGATGTATGAATATATCAACATTATTCTAGTAGTTTTTTAACTGTTTAAAAAATTGCTTCATATCCGTTTCGAGCTGAATTGTGGAACTCAGCCATTTTAACGTTGCAGTAGTAGGTGTGTGTGAGAGAAAGAGATACTTTTGAATAATGTTGATGTAGAGAAGCCATATTTACTGTATTCACATAAAAGAGATAAGCTAGCATATGTATGTGACCAACTTCGGTGTGTGAAGGATCTAAGGAGTTTCTCTTGCAATACATTAGACTGACGATAACGGTGAAATCAGGGCTTGAATCATGATTGGGTGTATTGAGAGTGGCTTTTACTAAATGATTACCCATAATTCCCTCACTAAAATGCGGATTAATTATCTCTAAATATTATCTTCACAATCCATACTCCCTTGGCCTAATTAATATAATATATATGAGTATAATTCGAAAAGGTAGTGCGACGAGGTGGAAAATAATATAACCTTCTTCTGGTGACGCCCACAGACCAAAGGCACCCAGAGTGCCTGCTACCATCGCCTCCATCTTTCCTTTGTTACGACCCATTTATAAGTCAGGTATATATGTCACAGCCCATTCGTGAATTTTACAATTTCATGAATTGGGCAGATTTCTGCCCATTCCATTAACCACCTTCTCCTTTTGGTCATTTTACGAACCGGGCAAAAACTAGTCATGCTCATGGATTGCCGAGCGCGTGTGCTTCCAGCTGCCCAGTTCATGAACTGAACTGGCTATTTTATTAACTAGGTAGCTTTCCAATAGTCACGCAATTCATGAAATGAACTGGCTATTTCATGAACTAGGTAGCTTTCCAATAGTCACACAGATCATGAACTTAACTGTTGATTTCATGAACTAGGTAGCTTTCCAATAGTCACACAATTCATGACCTGGACGAGATTTTGCCCTGTCCTTGAAAAGAACAAGTGAAAAACCGTTATGGTCTTTAAGTTAATTATTTATCTTTTAATCGTATTAGAATGGAAGGTTAGGTTAAATTAGGTAATGTTAGTTTAATATAATATATTAAAATTAATTTCAATTAAGTTTACAGTTGATAGTACAGGTTTCAGTTCATGAAATGGGAAATAATTAATGCAATTTTTGTCTAATTTGTGAAATGGTCAATAGAAAAATGCAAGATCACGAAAATGAACGGAAATTTTCCCAATTTTGGACATTTGAACTTTCACTATTCGGGTGTAACATATATATTAAGCCTTTGATTTGAAAGTTCAAGTAAAAAAATATGCACTTCAATAATTGTTCCTAGGAAAGATCCGTAGGGATAGATTCCTTTCTCAATTCATCCATGTATCCACTAAGAGTTACAAAGACAACACATTCCATTGTGTTTCAAGCAATCAAAAATTTTGCTTAAAAATATGACCCCAAGAGATTTTCTAAGCAATTTCTTTACCCGAAGTAAGATGAAAACCATTGTTGGGTTAATGGAACCCGTGAAACAATGGCTTCATGAATTTTTGACTAGTTCCACGAGAAAGGGTTCTTTGAAGACCATTCGACCGAGACTTAGAAATGGTTTCATTTCATTCGGCATACACAGTTATGTGAGTACATTATTAAACATGAAGGGGATAAATAGTAATAGAATTACATATCATTATCAATATACATTGATAGGCATTTTATACGAGGTTTGAAATTTTAAAAAATAATAACACTTTATTTTCGAAACTTAAAACAATTTTACAATTTATTATATATAATAAAAGTTTACTTGAAGTATTATGTTTTTTTAAAAAAAGCAAACGTTTAATGTCTGTATTTTTTCATTATATTCATAATAATTTCCCTCCAAATTTAGCTCTTTTTTATTTACTATGAGTACTTACTTTAAACTTTATGAATCAACTGATATCAGCACACGACTTACAAACTAACTTAATTCTAGAACAGATACAAAATACAATCCCCTGGCTTTCATTTTGTGCGCGCGTGTTTCTTACCAAATCTGATTATTCACATAGTTTACTAATTTGGTACGGATGAAGAAGGTAGAATTTAGTCTTGGCATTGAGGGAAAGGGAAAAAAAAATTCGAGAAACCCTCCTCATTACAATTAATACTCTAATACTTGAGATTAACAATTCAGTTTGCTAAATTCAGTTAACTAATTCACGGCTAGATAGGAATGTATGATATCAAAGTAAACAAATTCAAAATAATTTATATTTAAATCTCTCAAAAAGTATAAAGCTTTTAAATATACAAACAGAACCTATACAACCTTTTCTTGAATAAAAAACTTTAAATAAAGTAATCATTGAATTTTTTTTTCAAGCTCAGGGTTACAGGTATACACTTATTTCTAGCATTGCCAATTAAAATATCATAAATTATTTAAACTTAAAATGCTGAACACTTTGTTCTACAGTTAATGTACACTACGTCTTACTACTCGTTCAACTACCTACCTGCTCACATTTTTAGGGTAGGAATAAGGAAAGTGTAATTTAGAGAACATGCTCCTGCATTTTAATGGAGAGAGAATTGTAAGCCATTTGAATAAACTAAGGACAACATATTGAATACGAACCCATAAATTCTCGTTTCCAGAAATACATTTTAATGCAAAGATGATGCGTTAAACCACGCGACCACCCATACGAGTAATTTCTGCTATGATTTTGAATTAAAAAAAACAGTGATCAAGCGTAGAAAAAATTGTGAGAAAAGGGATTACTTAAATAAAATGCTAGCATGATTAAAATGTTTTTTAATTTACATTTTTTGAGAATTTTCTGATTATACCCACGAGAAACCAATTTTTAACCAACTTTTTATCGTTATAAACTTTGGCTCATTAGGTAGGGTGTCCGTCTACTTAACTAAGGGTACCGAGAACTATTCCCGGCAATGCTAAAAATGTAATGGGGACATGTTTGTTTATCCTTTCACAGTGATACATTAACGGTCGGGTACTTGGTGTTGTGTCTGTTCTATATTCAGGTTAGTTTATAAGTCATGTGCTGATATAATCAGCTGGTTTAGAAGGTGCACGTTGAACACTTCAAGTAATAATAATATAAATAATAACTTTTAACCTTTTGTAAGCTCACCATTTGGCAAGCAGACAAAAATTTCAGTCCCAAATGTTCTGGCTTGCTGGGGTCAGAGAGGTCTGCTAATAATCCCGACCAGTTAGCCCACAAATGACTAGGCTGTTTGAGATATGTTAAACACCATACCAATTTATTTTTTAAAAGTGTTAGAATGGAACATATTTGAATATTCTAGATACATATTATTTGTATCAAAAAAAATGTATAGATAAAGTCCATAATATCTCCTTGACCAAAAAGAAAAGAAAACAATATTCTGTACAAATGAAAGGAAAGATGGTGAAATATATGAATGGGTGAATGTTTCTCAAAGAGTAGTTGGATTTGTGTGGAATATTGTAATGAATGATGTAGTATTGAAAGAGTGGGTTTGTCAGAAGAAACAAGAGCAAGGTGAATGCAGTTGGAATGATATATCTGAGAAATGTATGTGGAAAAACTCATATGGACAGAGTCAGTAATGAATGGGTGCTGAAGGAGTGCAATTTTAAGGGAAATACTATAGGTATATGTGAAAGAAGTGTCTTAGGTGTGTTTGGGCATGTTGAGAGGTTGAGTGTGGATCGATTGGCGACGCAAATATACGAGTGTGAAGGTAGAATATGTGGGTCAAAAGGAAGATACAGGTTCTGTAAAATTTTTCTAAAATTTTAGATGAATTTCTGAAAAATAGAAGCAGTAAGAATTTCAATAATAAAAGAGCAATTGTGATTATTTGAGATATGATAAAATAGCATTAATTTTCAGTTTTTTAGCATTAATTATTGGAAATTTAGCGTTTTGTGGCATAATTTAGCATTTTGTAGCAAAATAGGTTAAAATGTCTTTCGTCAATGTTTTAGGGCCTATACAAAGGATTTATGATAAAAGCAACGACTAACGGAATGTGGCGATTAGCCGGATGGGCCGTGGAAGGCACAGGATGCAAGTAAAACCCGAGCTGAAGCACACAGACGAGTGAAACTCGATGATTTTTTAATCACTTATTTCCGCTGAAAAACATCGTTTTATAGAAATTCTCAGCATTTTATTTAAATGCAAAGCATTTTCAGGAAATTCGCGTCTATTTCGCTAAATAGAATAATTTAGCTAAAATACTCTCAAAATCACGTTTTTCACGTTAATTCGCGAAATAAAAATCGCTTTAAACACTTTCAAATGCCATGAAACGCAAAGAAAACTTATAAATACCCTATTTCGACCTTTTTTTTTCTTTTCGCGTTTTTCGCAAAAGCGAATTTACCCTATCTCTAGTGATTATGTGTACAGGTGCTGTTGAAGATAAAGGAGTATGCAAGTAAAAGGAATTGCGAAGAAAGTTATTGGGCATGGATTAAGTAAGGATCTGTAGTTTTTTTGTTGTAAGCACAGTTTATTACCTACCCCTTAATTGAACAGCTTGTTTAGGTATGTATGTATGTACTTATTGCGGGTTTCATATATATGCCAATTTTTATATCAGAGTAACACATTTACTAAAACTGAACATAATTTCTGAGGATTACATATTATTAGCATGGCGTCTAAGTGCGCGTCCAGGTTTTACGCCTATGTACTGTTTACTCTAATGATTTTAGGGATGCAGAAGGCTATATTTATGGGAAGGAGAGTCGAATACCATTTAATAAAACCACCCTCAATACACACAACCAAGATTCTAACCTCATTCTCCTTGTCTTCGTAAGTTTAGTCTTACACGAGGTTAAGGCTTTAGACCAAGTAACCACTGAATCGAGTTTACATGATTAAATAAAGCATTTTGTTTTGAGTTTATTATGTATTTTATTAATTTTTCATTCTTTTTGTATTAGAATAGATTAATGTTTTATATTACTTTATTTTCGCACTATGATGAATGGGCAAACCTAGTACAAGAGAAGTATGTTCTAGGAAGATGACATTACCATAACACGAAACAATACTTGCAAGCATGTATTTGTTTTGTATATGTTTATATCAACGCGTCTTACTACCTGTTTAGTTTATACTTATGTGTACTAATAATTACGCTAATGAGTTAGGAATGAGGAAGCTTTAATTAAGAGGAAGTATACCCAGATCTACGTGGAGGGAAATTGGAAAACAATTTTGGAAAAATCCCTCAATACATCCACCAGGATTCAAACTCCATTCCCCCTGTCTTTGCAGTCTAGTATAACACGAGAGTAACGCCTTAGACAATACGGCCACAAAAGTAGGTTCATTATTTGAAAAAATTTCTTATACGTCTAAAATCTATTGGTGCGATGCTTATACATAAATACATACACGTTCGTTATGTAGTTTTACTATTTCTTTGCTTTGATAATTATCTAAACATACTTCAAAAATTGATTATTTTTAGCTTAATTTTGTGTTGCTTTATGAAATTTGAAATTTAATAAGAAATTTTTTATAAAATAAATGAAATAACCCTTCTTATAAATATCAACACAATGTTGAATCAGTGTAAAACGCCCACCCTGTGTATGGATAAAATGTTGAACTCAAATCAAGCCATGTTGTGTAATCGACCCAATTAAGTTTGAACTAGTTCATATTTTGGTTCGGTATGGCTATTGTTTGTGAGTTTGCATAGTTTTTTAATTTAAAAAATGTGAATATGGTCGAATATCCCGGAGGGGGTAGACCATAGGGGTTGATTGCATTGCGTATATACTCCCTTGAGCAATATTTTTATGCCTGCACACTCCAAACGTTTAAAATACCTTAACCGTATTGATATACCAGTAAACATACCATTTTACCAACCGATCGTTCGGGGAGCTCCATGCATTGTTTAAAACTAGAGCGATTCCATGAAAAGCACTCATTAGACGGCGCCACCTTCACGCGAGCTCATTCACTATGCATGTCGTTGAGTGCAGGAAGCACCAAGTAGCCGTGTCTATTTCATCTCCTGTTGATTCACTTTAATATCATCCGGCGCGTCAACATTTAAATCGACGTCAACACGCAGTTACCGGATTGTTCATTTATTCAGAGAGTTATATGATCCAACTTAACGTCTACTCCGCTATGTTTGTCAAAGTTTGTAATGATTGAGAGTGATCGTTGGCACTTAACGTGTGCTGGCTTTATATCGACCATGCTAATCATATGCTGTGACGTCTGGCACGCATGGTGCAGATTAAATTACTGGTATCTAGGCTGGGCTTCAAGTTGTACACTCCGTTCGCCCTGAGAGGTATCAAGCTTGCCTTGCTTGGTTCCATTATGATGTAGCTTATATTATAAGGGACATAGTGAAATAACTCGGGACTTATACGTGCTTGGTAAGATAAGGCCATTGTGTAATCGTTCAAGGTAAGGCTGCTACCGTGCTTGATACCACTTTCCAGTAGCCTGTAGTATTTTGTCATAGTATATTTAGTCAAGGTAATACTGCTAGCTTGCTTGGTACCACTACCCAGTATCTTGTAATATGGGGACATAGTGTAATCCAGTCAAGGTAAGGCTTCTACCTTGCTTGGTATCACTACTCAGTATCTTATAGTATTTGGCCATAGTGTAATCCAGTCAAGGTAGGGCTTCTACCTTGCATGGTTTCACTAATCAGTATCTTGTAATATTGGGCCATAGTGTAATCCAGTCATGGTAAGGCTTCTACCTTGCTTGGTACCACTTTCCAGTAGCCTGTAGTATTTTGTCATAGTATATTCAGTCAAGGTAATACTGCTAACTTGCTTGGTACCACTACCCAGTATATTGTAATATGGGGCCATAATGTAATCAGTCAAGGTAAGGCTTCTACCTTTCTTGGTATCACTATCCAGTATCTTGTAATATTTTGTCATAGTATATTCAGTCAAGGTAATACTGCTACCTTGTTTAGTACCCCTGGTTTATATATTTTAAGATAAGACCATAGCGTAATCAATCAAAGTAAGATTGCTACCTTTCAGGGTAAATGCACTGTACATTCTTTTTTCTAATCAAGCTAATCGTTTTATGGATTAGGAAGATTAAGTTTATATGAGGTGTACAAACATTTTAATGGAGGTAGAGTAAAAAATTTTGAAAAACCACCCTCAATACACCTGACCGAGATTAGAACCTCAACCTCCCCGTCATCAGCAGTCTAGTATAGCGCGAGAATAGCGCTTTTGACCAGGAGGCCACCGAAGTGGATAGTGTGATAGGTAAGAAAAACCTTTGCCGTATGGATAAGTTAGTCAATTTTAACTTGCATTTGCAGTGTTACCAATTTAGCAACTTTTAATTTTCTAAAATGACTAATTTTAATTTTTAGTGCCTAGAAACTAATCTGGTGACTGGCACCTTTCCCTTATTTTCTGTCAGGTTCATGTTCTTTATTTTAAATTTTAATGCTGTCAAATTTTAGTTTTTGAGCTACCACACTGCAAGAACGCATAATGCATTGCTTTGATCTACAGAAGAGCTCTAAACTATCCGTCTTTCACAAATCACAATGACTTCGTTCCGTTTGTCTGGTGACACATCTGACGACTTTTAATTTTTCGTTTAGCGACAATCTAGCTACTTTCTGGTACTAATCTAGCCTCAAAACTTATATGGTCGTTGGCAACACTCTGTATTGGTGTGCACACGGGCTAAAATGTCTACCTCATCTGATACGACAAGATGTAGAAGCTTAAATTATGGCCTGACGTATTAAAACTTTTTTTTTTCCGAAATGATTATACCTTCTTTGAACCTCGGCGCATATTCGTATACATATCCTTTAATTTATAACTTACTCGTCCGTACCCCATTAGTGTAAATATTCGAATAGCACGGATATATAGTTGGACATACGAATAACATTAATTTACTTGTTATTTGTAAATTTAGAGCAAAACTGTAAAATAACTTTGTGGGACATGTAACCTGTGACACCATCCTATAAATTTGTAAATGTGTCTTTGTAGTAATTTGTAAATTTTTAAACTAAACGTTCCACTTAACGGCATTAAATTTTGTATTCTAGTTGAAATATATATATTTATTCGAAAATATGTGATTTTACTTGGCAAAATATTTTGAAATTCAAATTTTTAAACTGATAGAAGCTTTGTACATATAAATATATATGTGTGGTTATTCAAATACAGAGACAAAAGGGTAATAAAGCGGAGTATGTGACGTAAAGAATGCATTAGTATCAATAGAAAATTGAACTAGCGAGCTATATATCACCATAAAAAAGGGTGGTATTGCTGTGTAAAAAAAACAATGAAATTTCACTTGTTTAAAAAAAAATACAAATACATATCTAGGATTAAATTTAATAAAGATCGGGTGGTGGTGTAGGAGTAGATGGGAGTAAGAACACTCAATCACACCTTCATCAATGTGAGATTAAACATTCATTCCGATACTTAAAATTAAAAAGTCATGTACCCGCCTCGGTCGCGTAGTCATGTTGAGCTCGACCGCCATGGACGGGGAGATCTAGGTTCGAATCTCGGTCGGGTGAACTGGGGGTGGTTTTTCCTAAATGGTTTTCCACTCTCCCTCCACGCAAGTGCGGGTTCACTTCCTCTAAATTCAACCCTCTCAATTCCTAATCCATTAGAATAATTATTAGTACTTAAGCGTATAACCCGAACGGGTAGTAAGACGTGGTGCTAAATATTATTATTATTATTATTATTATTATTATTAAAAAGTCATGTAAGATTTATGACGTCACAGGCCACAAAATATCCGACGAAAGCCGACTCAATATACCTTGGAGACGACTCTTTGACTGAGACGAAAACCTACTTAAGCATGCAAGGTAATATTAGGACAATATACAGTCCAAAGTTGTAAATTTTTTATTTAGTATATCGATAAGGTGAAATTTCAATTATTTATTTATTATTTTAACATTGAGTCCTATTACCCATTAGGGCTACACGCCTATGTACTGATTAGGTTAATGGTTCTAGGGACTATGAAGGTTATATTTAGAGGAAGTGTATCCGCATTTGCATGTAGGGAGAGTAGAAAACAATTTTGGAGAAAAGCCTCCTCAGTGCACCCGACCCAGGTTCTACACTTGATCTCCCCATCATCAGCAGTCTTGTCTACTGCGATAGTAGCGCCTTAGAACATGTGACCACTGAAGTGAGTCAATTTTTTTTATTAATTATAGTAATGGTTGAAATTTTAGGAGGGGGGGGATCTGGATTTTTATGACAACATTTTGGCTATGCGCCTGACATAATCGCTTTCGATAAAAGAAATATGAACAAGTCATGCACAGACCCCTTCTTTTAGTTTTATGATCTAGGCCTCACTAAACAATTTCTTATATTTATGAGTTTGTTTCTACACGTCCACGAAATTTCCCGGTACGGTATATAAGGGATGAAAGCAATCTCTAGCATGTGGTGGGTGCTATTTGAAGCGTGCGATCAGTTAGATCTTGGAAGGAGATGAAACCGAGAGAAACGGAGTAGATCTTACACGAAACCTAAGACGAGCTCACAAGGGTGAGTTGGACTTCAATTTATTTTGTACCATGTTCTATTATCCGTATGCTCTATATGTATGTCCTTACACAAATATAATTAAGATTAGAAAGGTTGAAAAGAGATAAAATCTACCTTAATTTTCGTAAAGGGAAAGTAGTAAATTATATATTAAAAACCACCCAGCAGAAATTCGAACTTTGACCTTCATCCCCACAAGCCAGACTAAACGAGCTTGACGTTTGGTTAACATGCTCATCGGTGTTGGTGTAGCTATTTTAAACTTGCATCAGAGGAACTGTGCTATTTCATCTCAGTCCCCTGGGTAAATACTAAACATGGACTCCCAAATCAAAGTAGGACTCATTCTCCATAAGAGAGGCTTTGCCAGCCTTAAAATATTTGATTAGATGGTAAATACAAAATAAGTCATCAATAAATTTAAAACTTTGGGACATAACAGTTGGGCCAAGAAACCCTCGTCCCGAAAATTCATAGCTTAGTTGGGCTAAGATCACTTACCGGAAGGATTATTGTCATAGTTCAGTTAGGCCACTTTCACTGACTAGGAGGATTATTATCATAGCTTAGTTGGGCCACCTTGACTGGCCAGGAGTACTATAACAGTTAATAGACCTTCGAGTAGATATGAATTCTGCCCACCAATATATTCCCCTTATATTAGGTTAGGTAAGGTTAGGCTAGGTTAGGTTAGGTTAGTTTAGCATTCTTATGAAGCCACTACTTGCTGTATTTCGCTAAGCGTGAGAAAACGATTAAACCATCCTAAACGGAGCGCACCAACAGCCGTGGTCAAGTTAGTTCACCCGTACGCCTTGTTTACAGTTCCCAAAAAGGAAATCATGGCCCAACTGTAATTTGGGATTAAGGCTAATATTTCAAATCTAGTTGAACTCGTGGCCCAATTGTAGTATGGGATGAATGATGCACTTTTAGACGCAGGTCAAAGCAGGTATACGTGTCTCAACTTTAATACAACTTAGAATTTAGTCACAATAATTTTTCAAGTTGGGTTTAATGTGTTTTTTAACGTACAATTATCAAAAAATAGCTTTATTGAAAACATTAGTTAAATGGGAAATTAAAGGGCAGATAATCTCTAAACTTATAAGAAATCACTTTCCGTTCATTTCTTGGCATGTTTTTAAAGCCATTCATTTTGGTTACATAGTACCGACGTCATAATAATGTCAAATAAATGGTACGGCGCACCGCACAGACTTTCTCTCTCTTTCTATAAACTCGTAAGATTTCTGAACGGAATCATGTACATTGTATCATCACCACTCCACATAAGAACATGCATAAATTAGTATACAATGATATATAATCAATGAGAAAAGAGGCGCATCTTTGTCCACTTAAGAGCATTTCAAACAGTTTAATGTCTTCCACAAGGGTCAACACTTCGTATTAAAATTTCGATTTCTGGTTAAAATTTTAACATTTTATACGGTGTTGCAGATCTTCAAGTCATCGCATTGATACTTAATTATTCATTTATACATTTTGACCAGTAAAAAATGTAAATATTGACTATTGAGTCTAAAATGGAGATAGATCATTGCTGTGCAAACATTTCTCCTAAGAGCTTTAAGGAAAAATAACATACTTTTTTTAGATACTTACTTATATTTAATTACTCTATGGCATTGGAGTATTATTGAGTTAAGACTTAAGTAGTATATCTTTACAACTAAAGCTCACAAAATTGTATTAATATATTTGCAAATATCTCAGAAACTGCTGCTTTTATAAAAATATATGTCAAATAAGTTTTTTATTTCTAATAGTCCTACAATTTTGCAATGATAAGTTGTTTAGTTTCTCTAATAGTTGTGGAGATACGGAAAAAAACGCTTCTGTAAAGTACCCTAAAAATCATTTTCATAGAAAAATGAAAATAGCCAGTTTATTTATAATCTTAATCAACGCCTAGATACGAATTTTAATCAAAATCGTTTGAGCAGATTTTGAGAACCAATTTTTTCTCTTTTCGCCCTTCAGTAAATTACCCTTAATTTTAAGTTTTTATAGACACACAGATAGACGGCATTGCAAAGACTATTTTTTAGGGTTCGGGGGGTCATGAGACGTCGACATCCATCAACATTTCAGGTTAGTTTTTTTTACGATCGCAATACTTAAGCTTTAATGTCCAAAAAGCTAAAAATATATATATAATTGCGTATAGATTGAAAATTATTGATTTTATAAAAATATGTTTCGAATAAAATATTTGTATTATAAATATATATACATATTTGTAATGCTAAGTAATTTCATATCTCAAATAGTTTCGGAGCTATTATAAAAAATGTTAATTTACGCATCAGACCGGAGCCCTTAAAGCCATTTTGCCGAAATATTGAGAGTAGCCATTTTGTTTGGAATATTTATTAATGTTCATAAATGAAATTTAATCAAAATCGTTAGAGCCGATTTTGAGAAAATCGACTTTTTCTCTTTTTTCCCTTCAGTAAACTACCCTTAATTTTAGGGGTAGATATCCAATTCCAAAAACCCCTCGGGGCAACCCTATGAAAACCCTAGATATCAAGTTTCAGCTCAATCGGTAAAATAGTTTAGGCTCTAGTTGGAGGTACAGACAGACAGACAGACAGACAGACAGACATTCAAAAACCACTTTTTCGGATTCAGGAAGTCATGAAACGTCAAAATTCATCAAAATCTCGAGTTCGATTTTTTTGACGATCACCATACTTTCTCTACCTGTAAGATAGAGAGAAAGTAAAAATTAAATAATAAGCACTAGAATGCAGAAATATGCATATTAAACTACGACAGCCCTAGCAAGCCTGTAGTGGAAAATATATGGCTTGAATAAAATACTGACCCAGATTGGAAACAGTAATGGATGTAACAATAATAATTCAGAGATAATATATACGTACCTTGATCACATAAATCGGAATAAACTGTAAAGAGGAAAACAATTTTTTAGGCCTTTTACCACTACAGCACTAGTGGCGAAGAAACAAGGTACTCGCACGGGAAATAACCTAACCCAACACTTGCGTACGTGATCCATTCAGCAACAGTTGTGAGAGAGCAACGCAATAAATGTGTGAAATTACAATGGCCTACTTTTGGAAATCGCGTAATAGCCGTCTATAAGAATTTAACATTAGTCTGTGGATACCTCCTACTACTCTTGTGCTGAGATTACGTGTGATTTTTTTTGTTAACTCTGTTGTTTTAGGTTTTATTTGTTTGTAAATCACAGCTAGGTTTATATAAATTTACCCACCTCGGTGGCGTAGTTGGCTAACGCGCTAGTCGTGCTGACCTCAACCACCGAGGACGGGGAGATAAAGGTTCGAATCTCGGTCGGGTGAACTGAGGGTGGTTTTTCCTAAATAGTTTTCCACTCTCCCTCCACGGAAATGTGGGTTCACTTCCTCTATATTCAACCTTCCCAATTCCTAATCCATTAGCGTAATTAGTACTTAAGCGTATAATCCGAACGGGTAGTAAGACGCGATGCTAAATATTATTATTATTATTATTATTTATAAATTTCACAGAAAATACCGTTATCTAATTATTGTCAGTATTATGATAATAACTAAGACAATAACATTTCATCACTTCAACCATATCCATAAAAGAATATTCACATTGGTGGTCATGCGTACTAAGGTGTCAATCTTGAATAGGGGTCTGATTCCCATACAGTTTATTAAGTTTTTTCAACCAAACGGTTCTCCACTTCCCATCTCCGATCGCAAATGTGAATATAGGCCCAACTATTCTTAATTTGACCTTTCTCGTGCCTATCCGATTAGTGTGATGATACGGATAGCACGTGCGGATAGTAAGACACCAAGCACGTCATAAAAATCATATCATGCTAAGTCCCTGCGTAATTGATCATCTTGATTTACCAAGCGAATATTTTGTATTAATATTATTATTGCCATCGAGATATGATCTTCATTTTAGAGTTAGTTTCATCTCACTGATAAGCCGTAGCTTAGGTAATTAATACAGCTCGAGCCAGTTTTTATCACTGCTTCTTACTAACCTATTCATCTTATATGCATACATGATAAATACTCTAACGGGGTAAAGATGTGGAAGTAAACATTTTAAAGGTAATCTACATACCTTTGCGTGGAAGGAGAGTGGTAAGCCATTTATAAAAATCCACCTTCAGTAAACCCAGTTGGGATTAGAGCCCTCATCTCCCCGTCATCAGAATGATGGTCTAACAAGAGAGTGAAGCCTTAAGGTAAGCGCCCACTGGGTTGGTACTGGACGGACCGCAAGGATGGAACCTAAAGTACAACTAATTCTTAGCATTATTTGTAACCAAGATGCGTCCACTAAGTCGGTACCACCAGCAACGGACTTTCCGACGCTCCGCCATTCAACAGAAAGTCCGGGCGAGGGAATTAAAATCAAGTGCTGTCCAAAATTTTTGGCATCATCTTCAACCAGATCAGGAAATAATGTGTGGTAGGCGTCAAAAATAAGTATTTTTCTAAGAATCCTGGATAGCTCAGTGGTTAGAGCATTGGCGTACTAAGCCAGAGGTCCCGGGTTCGATTCCCGTGTCCAGGTGTCATTTTTCAATTTTCAGAAGTATTTTTCTGTTGATGTTGTGAAACCAGAATTGTCATTTCCTACATCTTAATCTCTCCTCGTCAATTAAAAGGCAACAAATAGCTACAAACTCTTAAATAATACGGTGAAATATCACTCACAAAAGCAAAGTTATAAAAATGAAAAAAAATCCAACAATAATATAAATGCAAACATTACTTCCTTGAGCACGCAAACGAGAAGCTCATCTTCTGGTTCCAGAGCAGCTGCGCGAACCTAATCTCCGCCAGTGACGTCTGTGCGGATAGTGGGCGCACCCCCCTCTCCCCTTTAAATGTGCGGTACGTGCCATCCGTGGGGTACCGACCCAGTGGGTGCTTACCTTTGGAGTTAGACTATTCGAACACTGAAGCGGGTAGCTTGAATTAGTTGTCGCATCGTAGTGGGTTAAACTGGAGTCTTCACTAGAAATAAATGGAACTGAGAAGATGAGTGCTGTGGAATTTTGCCAGGATAAACAGAGATTTTTCAAAACAGTGCTTGGTCTGCATTTGATCAATCATACATTCAAGCTCTGCACTACATACCTCACATGGGAAATTTATTTTCTTTAATACCCGACCAATGAGAAGTTTAGCCCACCTCATTGCATAGTGGCTAGAGTACCTGGCCAATGACCTTGAGGTCCCGGGTTCGATTAATTGCTGGGACCTTCTTTTTTTTTCAAAATGGGAGTTATTCCCATGGTGTTCAGGGTTTGGTTAATTAGGCATAAGCTAGGTTAAGATCATAATTGGTTACATCCCGTCATATTCCCTATAATCATACCCTCATTTAATCAGGACATGGAAAGAGATTCTACTAAACGGATGTATGATTAGTACATTCGGGCTTCTCCTGGGCAACGGTACGATATTTCTGGCAAAACTCTCCGAAAACTGAGCTACATTCTAATGTAACATAGACATGCCATTATTAATGAGTATTTTAGCTAGTGATGAGAATATCACATGTATAATTTATACTATATCTGCTTGACATAGCAGTATTCCATGTTATTCCATTGTAAATGAGCTCAATGAAAGCATTTATTAATATTTAATGAAAAAAGTACAGCCAAACTGAAAACTAATTAGTTTTAAAAAACAAAAAAACAATACCCTCGTCCCAATTTAGCCGTTGTCAACGGAAGATTAGAGGAAACCACATCTTGATACGGAGTCCTTCTTAGTTCGAAACAATGTAATTAATATCCTAGTTAGTAGGCCGTGAGATGGACACTTAAGGGAACATAATTTAAGAGATATATTTTAAGAATTCCTGAGAGAAATTTCCTGGAGAAAGGACAGGAACAATTTTGTGAAAAATAAAAAAAAGCTCTGTGCTAGGTTCCCCTGTTGGTTGATGAGCTTCACCTTCAAAAATCAGAGTCTGCTACGCCACCTTGATGAATATTATTATGAGTAGGTGATGCCTTGAACATATTTGCCCTTTTACCTTTTGGTCCTTGCGTAAGGGTTTATAGCAAGGGTGGTCGTGGGTGAGATATGTAACAGATGTCTCCGGACGATGCACCTCGAATGTTAGGTGATGTTAGGACTAGAGATTATGGGTGAAAAAGAGGGAGGGGTACACAGATAAGGGTGGATACAGGGCCTGCTGTCGAGGCGGACGATTGATTTTCATAAGGCTTCTTCAAGTATATGTTTAGTAATGTTAATTATTCAAGATTTTATAATTATATTGCTAGTTTAAAAAATTAATAAATATTATAATAAAAAGAGGACATACAATTACAATTTTTACTTTCTCTCTATCTTACAGGTAGAGAAAGTATGGTGATCGTCAAAAAAATCGAACTCGAGATTTTGATGAATTTTGACGTTTCATGACTCCCTGAATCCGAAAAAGTGGTTTTTGAATTTCCATCTGTCTGTCTCTGTCTGTCTGTCTGTCTGTCTGTACCTCCAACTAGAGCCTAAACTATTTTACCGATTGAGCTGAAACTAGATATCTAGAGTTTTCATAGGGTTGCCCCGAGGGGTTTTTGGAATTGGATATCTACCCCTAAAATTAAGGGTAGTTTACTGAAGGGAAAAAAGAGAAAAAGTCGATTTTCTCAAAATTTTTTATAATAGCTCCGAAACTATTTGAGATATGAAATTACTTAGCATTACAAATATGTGTATATATTTATATTACCAATATTTTATCCGAAACATATTTTTATAAAATCAATAACTTTCAATCTATACGCAATTATATTAATTTTTTTAACTTTTTGGACATTAAATTTTAAGTATTGAGACCGTAAAAAAAACTAACCTGAAATGTTGATGGATGCTAACGTCTCATGACCCCCACAACCCTAAAAAATAGTCTTTGCAATGCCGTCTGTCTGTGTGTCTATAAAAACTTAAAATTAAGGGTAGTTTACTGAAGGGCGAAAAGAGAAAAAATTGGTTTCCTCAAAATCTGCTCAAACGATTTTGATTAAAATTCGTATCTAGGCGTTGATTAAGATTATAAATAAACTGGCTATTTTCATTTTCCTATGAAAATGATTTTTAGGGTACTTTACAGAAGCGTTAATTTCCGTATCTCCACAACTATTTGAGAAACTAAACAACTTATCATTGCAAAATTGTAGGACTATTAGAAATAAAAAACTTTTATTTGACATATATTTTTATAAAAGCAACAGTTTCTGAGATATTTGCAAATATATTAATACAATTTTGTGAGCTTTAGTTGTAAACATATACTACTTAAGTCTTAACGCAATAATTCTCCAATGCCATAGAGTAATTAAATATAAGTATCTAAAAAAAGTATGTTATTTTTCCTTAAAGCTCTTAGGAGAAATGTTTGCACAGCAATGATCTATCTCCATTTTAGACTCAATAGTCAATATTTACATTTTTTATTGGTCAAAATGTATAAATGAATAATTAAATATCAATGCGATGACTTGAAGATCTGCAACACCTTATAAAATGTTAAAATTTTAACCAGAAATAGAAATTTTAATACGAAGTGTTGACCCTTGTGGAAGACATTAAACTGTTTGAAATGCTCTTAGGTGGACAAAGAAGCGCCTCTTTTCTCATTGATTATATATCATTGTATATTATTTTATGCGTGTTCTTATGTTGAGTGGTGATGATACAATGTACATTATTCCGTTCAGAAATCTTAGGAGTTTATAGAAAGAGAGAGAAAGTCTGTGCGGTGCGCCGTACCATTTATTTTAAATATAAAAATCATGAAACAAAAAAAGTCACTTTTACAATAGAATTAATAAATATGTGCTTTACATTAATCTATAATGTTTTGGTATATATTAATAGAAAAAATATGTATATTAATACAAATTATTTGTTATCATACTAACTTTATTTTCTGCTCAATAGAAATAAGTTGAAAGAGTTACTGATTAGTTAATGTAAAATATAGGGTAAGGAAAGTATTAGTCAATCATTCTTTACAACATTAAGATATTTGTTTCAATACCTTGGATTATTTTATAAGGTGGAGAGGGGGGGATCGCCTCCATCGCCCCCTTTTTATCCACCACTGTACCCAGAGCCATCTGTAGGGCAGCGATTTTGTTTCACTACATAGTCGCAGCATGTATTGGTTTTTTCCCCTCCATCAACTCTTCCAAATACCCATTTTTTTGTACCTCTTTTTCTCACGTTCTTTCTAGTCGCAGGTATGTTCCACTACATTTACAGAGTACATCAAATTGATTTCAAAGTTATTGAGGACAATTTTTTTGAATTTCATGCTTAGAATATCGTCATATAAGCATAGTGTTTTTTTTACATCCAAAGAAATAAAACTTATACACCCGATACGTTTTACAAAATTGCCAGAAAATTAAGTTAATTATATACTAATAAATCATAAATAATTTCATGTTTTCATAGAAATATATTTTGACAAAACTACGCTATTTTACAAATTTTCGTAATTTCAAACATTTTCTTAAAAAATGAAGTTTACAGGGAGAAAAGTAGAAAAGTTACATTGCACACATTTTAATAAGCAAAATTTTTTATATCTCAAACCACATAACGGCCCCAGCAAATACTTTTCCATAAATTAATTTAATAATGACAAATATTCCTTTTAATCATAATCTAAGATACATTAGAAAAGTCTAATAATTGTATAACAGATGGAAGCACTAACTAAATTTGAGTTAAAATTGAAATCTCCTCCTATTACCCTGTGCAATGTAAACATTTAAACCGCCTTTTGTGTTATTTATTTTACTAATGTTGCTAAATAAATTATGCCTATTATATGTACCTATTAATGTGTTAGAAACGCACAAAAATTTAGTTAATTTTTATATTTAGTTAGTTATGTTAGTTTTAGGGTGTTTAGTTTTAAAAAATATATGTTAGCCAATTGCACACTTCTTCTTTTACCCTTAAGGGTAGCAAAATTATTTTTATTGTTTACACTACGAGCTTATTTTATAAGATACACCATATTGGAACTAAGAAATAAAAGCTTAAATAATACCTTTCAGGGTAAATGGATAGTACATATAATAAAGTAGAAAGATTTTGACGTATTTTATGGTTTATATTAAAAATAACTATGTCTACACTTTTGGTACTCATAATTATTATATAACTAGGTCTCAAAACAAATTTTTTAAACTTTCGGGAGAAAAATTTCAATAAGCCTATTTTCTCCTTTTATAAGAAGGAAAAATCTGAATAAAAGGAGGATTGTGGCAAACAATGGAAAGTATTATGGTGTAAGTGGCTTAACTTGTATTGTATTCAAGTTCATTAATAGTACAGTCAAAACTTTCTAAAATATCTTCATATAAGATTTTAAATCTAAACGTTCTAAATTGAAAACTAATTTATTTATTTTTTAAAAAGGAACTTTTAATCTATTGTGAAAATAAATGAAATAACAATAATATTAAAAATAATATAGACAACACTACTTGCATTAAGTAAACCTTATTAATTACTACATCAAACCCATATTGGTGCTCATGAGCACTAGGTTTCTGACTCATTAATTATATTTTTTCGGGGAATTGGATGTTCGGTTACTTAGGAGGTGCTGTTCAATTTCTTGCTGGGTGTATAAAATGTGTTGTTTTTTTTTAAAAATAACTATCTACCTTTTCTCCCTCCACTTAAATTTTGGGTACATATTCTCTAAATTCTATCTTTATCATCCCTATCCCAATAGTAGACCCCTAATTAAAATGTGACCATCGCGGATAGGTAGAAGGACGGGGAGGATTAAAAACTAAACTAGTTATAATAATAGTGTTTAAAATAACATATTATATATTCATTAAGTAATATACTTATTTTATTAACAAACTTAAACACAATTGAGTTGCATAAAATAAAATAAAGTTAATTTCTTGCCCTTTCAAGTCTTTTTTAGTCTTAAAATAATGTCTTTAGTTCAATTTCATTTTGAAATTAAAGGTTATTTGCATTGGTTCCAAATCTAATCTACTGTATTAAGGTCAATAGCAGTGTATTATAAAATATAGATAATATATACATGCTTACAAACATATATAAATAGAATGATGAATTTATTTATTATCATATCGATTATCTATAGTACGAATCCTTTGGGTGTTATAAAATAAAGCTATCTTTCGATAAATTTCCGTTCTATTTTACGGTCTAGCCAAAGTTAATTATTCAATATTTGATCTATCCTTAGGGACATGTTTTGTTTTACTATTCTTATCTGAACTCTTTCAAATACATTTCTGTTTTATTTAAAAATAATAACAAAATATATTTTTCAGAACTTTTTTAGTTGAAATTTCCTTTTTTATAATTCTAAATAAAACAACTATATGTTTAACAATTGTTCATTTTTGTTATAGATATCTATAGGTTGTAGAATAACATATAGTATCATTAATAATTTCTGATATTATCTAATTACACTATGGCATTAAGAACTCGAAAGTTCATTCACTGCCGCACTTACAAATTTACGCCACCTATCCCTATCTAGAGCTAGTTCTATCCAGTTCACCTCATTACAGCCTATCTCTTTCAGGTACATTCTAATGTTATCTCACCTGCATCTAGGTCTTCAAAATGGTTTCTTCCCATCAGGTTTGACAGTCAATAATTTTACATAGTTCTAGAATCTCCCATTCGCGCTGCATATCTTGCCCATCGTAATGTAGAATTCTAATAGGAATAAACAATAGAAGAAAATTCTTTTTTTTTTTTGCCTTCAACATTGATAGCATTTTACTTTATTATTGGTATTATTTCATAGGAATCTATATTATTTATGAAAAGTGACTGTTGTATATTCACATGACTTTACATGAACATTTTAAAAAATTGTTCTAGTAACTTTTATAGCTTTTAAAAAATTTCCTTCCTATAATGGTTTTTAGTAAGTTTTATAGCTCTCAAAAACTTCCATCCTATCTAAACCTGACTGTATTTATAATTATATTACACACATTAATGTTTGCTGGAATTGTTCATGCCACCGGTAAATTGATAATATAGGCAGTGTTTTTGTTTAAATATCGTATGTTGACATTAACGTTGATCGAATATGTTGGTGTAGACCTACTTGTATCACTGGGGAATATAGAACACTATAGTTATATAAAGCAGAAATGTAATATATTTTTTGACAATAATGTTGGTACAAAATTTAAACTAAACAGAGCGATTGTTATTTGGTACAGCCCATTTAATATTTTAGACCATATTTGTTTTCATACGCTTGAGTACAATACTCATGTTATCAACTTTACCCTATAAGTGAAATGTGACAATAAAAATAGACGCATTTTATGATCAAACATATTTTTTTAGTTAAAACATATATAATTACTATTTCAAATGGTAGCTCACGTCAGTATCATGTATATTTTTTTAATGAAAAATTTGCTACAACATAAATGAGCACGTGTTATAATACTACAAGCAAATTAATTAAATATACAAGGAAAATCCAATCAAACTTTTTACAATTGGAATTTTATTAAATGTGAAATATACGTTTAGCTCATAGAATATCAAGTGTTGTAAAACTTTTATACTTGTTTTCGGGGGATTATGGAGACACGCATACAGTTTAAATTTAGTTTACGTATGAAAACATATTAACATTTTAATGTGGACATTCAGATTATTAGGGAAGCTCCTAATCGAATCCTAGTCACGTTGTTTAGTTATTGAATCATAATTTACATCGTTAGTATCAAAGGTTTTTTTCAGCAAACAAATTTGTAATTAATCGATCATATTATTGTGTTAATTGCCATGTACTGTACGAGATTAATTGTTAGGTTTTGGCATTTTGTAAATAAATTATAGATCCACCTCATGAAAGTAATTAAAATTTGAAATGGAAATATAATATTTCATGTTTATTATTATCTTTTAACAATCGTGTTTAAGAACGGTTCCAAAATAAGGATCAGGAATTATTGTAGAGAAAATTGTAACCGTATTAGTGTCAAGACGGGACGGGGAAAGTCACAGTTAAATTCTTATTTGGAAAATATTCTTAATGCATCCAGTGGAGATTCAAACTCTGATTTCCCCGTCACGAGTAATCGAGTATATTGCATGAATGATGCCTTAAAGTAGACCATGTGAATGGGATTCTGTTACTTATTGATACAGATGATAATGTAAGCCGAATTAGATGTGTTAATATACATATCCTCCACGTAACACATTTGGTAACTGATCCATTGGCCCACACACACATGAGCAATGTTTTCTTAGTTATTTCAGTAGATATACGTACAGTGAGATTATGATTGTAGCTATCACGAAGTAACTAGTGAAGTAGTTACTTTTAAATATACGGGGTGTGTTTACACGGTAATTGTGTTCATTATTGTTTGTGTGTGTGTAAATTATCAGTTTAATTTATGTTTTAAAACAACTCCCCATTTTCTTTTTAGAATAGTTAATATAACTGTGGTATACATTTAATTTAAATCACTATAGTAAAAAAAAAGTACTTTTAAAAAAAATCTGTTTCGTTTTTGTATGAAAGACAAGGAAATTGCTGGTTTTTTTGTGTGTGTTTTTCAGCACCCTGTTGTACTACCCGTTTGGGCTATACACCTAAGTATTAACTACTATAAGGTTCTAAGGATGAGGAGGTTGAATTCAGAGTAAATATACCCACATTTGCTTGTAAAGGTAGAATGGAAAATTATTTAGAAAATCTACTCTCAGTACATCCAACTGGTATTGAGCCTTTATCTCCCAGTCATCGACAACCGAGTTTATTGCGAGAGTGATGCCTTGAACCATGCAGCCACTGAAGTGGGTTTAGACGTTGTTCACTTTTATAATTGCGGGGTGGGGTGGGAGGGAAAGCGATTTTAGATCCATTTTTTTACGACAAAACCGTTTTGGTTAAAAAAATATGTTTTAAACATTGATTTGGTAGATACATTTTGTTTAGTTGTTCTGTTGTCTATCATGGATATTGCATAATTATTTCACCAAGACTTGCATTCTTCAGTCAAGCTAAAGGCGGCTTTCAGTGAGTAATGACACGTACCTATTACTATTGGGCCCATTAGAATTACTGGATAAAATATACCTGTCAGCTGGTCCACACGAATTACCTAATAACCTGTAATCCCATTCAACTTCTAACCACTAACCTAACATAACCTAGCATAACCTAACCTATTATGACCTAACCTAATGTAATCTAACCAAACCTAACCTAACCTAACCTAACCTAACCTCCATGTTCCATTTTGAACAAAGTCATTATGAATTTAATTTCCCCCCCTCAGTTCGTGTAGTGGTATTACTGAGCTCGGATGAGTTGTTCCGCCATTCGTGTGTACCATTACTATCGTAAACAAAAAATATAGATTTAAAATAAACTTAGCCCATTACGGGGGGAGCACGATTAAAGGCATTATTGGTTTTCACACTGTCAGTTTTGCTGGTGACGGAAAGTTCGTTATTCTTTAACCCTAGCTAAGTAGGCCTATAATATTAATTATTTTTACATAATAATTTCCAACCACATTATTCTTTTCCAACATGTTATTCTGTGCACAAAGAGTCAACGTTTTCTATGGCAAGTCAAAAGAATTTGCCATATTTGTTTTGGTGGACCTGTCTTAGAGCCGGATCGCTTTCTTGACGCTAACCCCTGACACTTGCCCTGGGAAATAGTGAAGTCTACGAGCGGGCATGAAAAAATCTATCAATTTTGTCGGGAAAGGTATTTTCACATACTCAGATGTTATTTTATACGCCACAATTGACATGAGACCAACGGCTTTACATATCTTCCATAGGAAGCTGTACTACGGATTTTTGTCGCTCAATAAATATAAATTGGCCTCAGCTGGTTTTGAACTCACGAATACCGGGTCATTAAGCGAGAACCTTAACACAATACCACGTAGGTCAACAATGGTTTCCCTTTTTCCAGTAATAAAAAATAATGATTCACTTCCTCAAAATTCAACCTTCCTTATGTATAGTCCGTATATATAATTTAAAAAATAGTTATTTTCCCATATTTTATAGAATAATGCAATATGAAAAACTATATTTATAGGATTGAAGTTTAATTAATCTTATACTCCTCAAATTTTTTATTTTAATATTCTATGTTCAATTATTAGTGTAGGACTTGACTGAAAGCAGTTATTTTTGAAAGAAGCTACCAAAAACTTTTAAGTATATCAGCCATCACAACACGTCTCCTTCAATTGCAAACATCTGTAATCCTTTTATTTTTCTTACTATATGTCTGTTGATATTTTGAAGGAATTGGTTCTTTGAAAGCCACTTCGTTACAAGAGAAGGGTGAAAGAGATATCTCAAAACTCTTTCAAAAGTTCCAACCTCAAATTAAAGAGAAGATACTGCAATGTATACAAAGTGTAATAACCAGATATATCACATTAGATATGATTGTATTCAACTATAGCAATTTGTGTTATACATTTGCGGCAGTGAAATTACAAAGAAAAAGAGTGCGATTTTTTTTTTCAAATTTAGCATTTCTTAACAAAATACAATACTATTTATTTAAATTATAATATTATGTAACTTTTTTTTTAGCTGTCTTAGTATACTATGAGTTGGGTAGGAAGAACAGTAGAAGCTAAGTTACCAAAGCTACTAAAACAATTATAATATATTCATACATCATGTCGTGTTAACTTCCGCTGTCGTTTTTGATAGATATTATTGATACCTGTTAAATAACACAAATAATATAGTAAAATGTTATCAATGTTGGCCGCAGAGAAATATATTTGAATTTTCTCTACTGTTCTTTCAACCAAAATTAGGATATATCTGTTCTGTTATTGTTATTGCTAATTTTAAGAAAATAGGATTTAAAATATTTTTTTTAAAAATAAACCAGTTGTCGCTAGGAGATACGAAAGGAACTCACATTGCTGAAAAATCATCCACAATACTCCCTCGTCTAGATTGAACCTTGGCCCTCCAGGGTTTGAGTCATTCATGGTGACACACACCAACATTTATTTAAAGTATATGTTAAATAAAGGGACATTACCATTTTCTCAGAAAAAACTGCACAAATATTTTTTACTGTTACAAACCTTACTGCCATCAGGTATATCCAGAATTAATTAAAAACCTTAATTATTAATAATTGTAGTCAATTTTGATTATTTGTTTAAGTTGAAGATCTTGGAGGCAAACACATGTAACTTTATGTGTGTGTTTGTGCATATGAAAAAAAATTATGTTATCTAACCTAGATGTCTCGAGTGTAGCTGTTAGATAGTAACGTTGATACGAAAAATATATATATATATATTAATGTGTTAGCAGATCTATTGAAATTACTCTGGATTTAATTAAAAGTAATTACCTTTCCAATTTTATTACTGTAAATACTTAATTGGTACCAATCATATATGGATATGATTAGAATAGCAAACAAGTAAAATTATACACATTCATTCAGTGTGAAAATAAATAATTAGCAAATGGCCTCTATTCCAAGGACGCAGAGAGCTAATATTTCTAGGGGATGTTACACTTGAAAATGTTACTATACCTTTATTTGATAAAATATTTTATACGTATATATGGATTCCCCCTATAGGTGGTCCGTCAAATTCCAGGGGGTGACAGACCCCACCAACCCCCACCTTTTTACACAATTGTTTTATTTACATTGAATGAAAAAATTTGGAAATGCAGAGATATTGTTATTTATAGCATTTTTTTAGTTTCTAAAATAGTGTTAAGAAAAGTATAGGTTCGATACATATTTGTTTGTAGTTTTCTATAAATATTTACTCTACCACATTATCAGATACATAATTTTTAAATACAAAGGCCATGTTCCGTGTCTTATTTCGTATCCAGGATATATGCATATTTACATTAATGAGGGTAGATACTAGGAAGTTAGAATTTATAGGAACTGTACCCGTATTTGTGTTCAGAGAGAGGGGGAGAAACCATTCAGGAAAAAACACCCTTAAGTCATACAATCTAATTTCTAACTTTAATCATGTTAATAGCCTTTTTATTGAAGTACCTTTAAACCTCAAATGATGATGATAATAATGATAATAATAATAATAATAATAATAATAATAATAATAATAATAGAACATTGACATCACTGACGTCTTTGTCTGCGTGTTCCACTGATATGGGCCATACACTGTTAATGATATATGTGTATTTTATATATCCATTATATTTAATTTTATGTTTTAAAAGAGAAGATAGTTACGAAATCAACCATTTGATGTCAATTTTTCCACGGGTTTCGCTATAGAACACCTTTTTATACACCTTTTGTGAGTTGTTTAACTGAAGCGGTTGAAAGCAATATTTTTAAATTGCACATGAGAGTTTCAGAAAAATTTATTCATATCACTTTGAAAAAAAAATTATTTTCTAGTATCGGATATTCAAAAATTAATTTGAAACCTGTTTTGTTTTTGTTGTCAGTAAAAAATTTAGTATTGTGTTTCTCTCGGATTTAATTTTCTTTTAGTGTCAACAAATTTTATAACTAACTTTGTATATTCTCTGAAAGGTAGGTCGTAAAATTATCCATTTTAATAGATTTATATTGTGTTTCATTCATTTTAACTCGCAATCTATAATATTCTGTCATATGCATTTTCTTAAAATAACTTTAGATGAAGCGGTAAAATGAACACACATGTCATTCGTCTGAAAGTTCACTACCACTAATATCTTTTACATCGTTATATAAATAATGAATGCAGCAACACGACTGTTTCAAAATTATTATAAATGTTTATAGTCCGATTTTCATAGGACTAATAGAAAAGGTACTATATCTATTTTCACGTATTCATACGTCAGGTTATTTAAGCTACAGCTGTCACTTTTGATAGATTTTATCAAAATATTTAAAAAAACTATTAGGCCTAATTTAGTAAAATATGACAATGTTGCAGGCGAAAAAAGTTTGTACTATCTAAAAGGCTCTTTATATAAAAATGAGCTATATAATATACATCTCTAGTTTCTATTTTATAAACAGTGACGACAAGCCTGTGTAGCGTTGAAATGCTGCTCCTATCATCCACCATAAAACTAGATATTACCATAGCAACAGATGTGTGGAAACTGAAGTGCCTGGTTCCAGGGTTTTGGGGTGGATACAGTGACTAAGAGTATATGTTCCAAACATACCTAAGGCCTGAAAAAAAATCTAAGCTACTTTTTGTTAGAAGTTACGCTTTGATCAAGTTTCTGGGGTCGTAGTCTACAAATGTATAAATGGTTAATTTGAACGAATATATATCACCTTTTTACTAGACTTTCATTAGCGAGACAGTTAATTATTAGTCACAAAAACCTTATTCGGTGGCAGTATGGTCTAATGTGTTACTCTCTTAATAGAATATACTGCTGATAACGGTTAGAGCGTGTTTTGAACCCCGTCAGGTGTACTGAGGATGGTCTTTCTTAAATTATTTTCCCACACTTTCTCAATGCAAATGCGGGTACACTTCATCTAATCTAACCTTTATAATGCGTACATAAGCGTATAACTCTAATGGGTACTAAGACGAGGTGCTAAAAATATAAATAGAAAATTGTATATTGCTTTAGGGGAAGTTGAGGATAAACTGTCACATATGTTTTCCTGGAGAAACAACACTGTTCATTGTACCTTTTCCCTGGAGAAACAGCACTGCTCATTGTATTGTTTCCCTGGAGAAACAGCACTGCTCATTGTACTTTTTCCCTGGAGAAACAGCACTGCTCATTGTATTGTTTCCCTGGAGAAACAGCACTGCTCATTGTATTATTTCCCTGGAGAAACAGCACTGCTCATTATTTTGTTTCTCAGGATAAGCAGCTCTGAGGAATTTGAATATAGATATGGGAGTTTCTTGGTTAAGACTACTATCGATAAATTTATGGACTAAGATACCATGATTCTCGATCAAAAAGCTATTTGATAAGATGGACGTTCATTAAAGTGGTATACACCAAATGAAGCCATCCCTTGTTGGCCCTTTCAGAAGAAAAAAAAATTGCAATAGCTCGAAAACTCTAAATAAGGTACAGATTGATCTAATTAACCCTTGTAGGCTTATATTCTGAAAATTTAAAAATGACACCTGGACACGGGAATCGAAACCGGGACCTTTGGCTTAGTACGCCAATGATCTAACCACTGAGCTATCCAGGAATTCGTCCCATGTCCAGGCCTCATTTTTCAATGTTCAGAATGTGATATCTAGATGCGAGTAAATCCTCACTAAAACAAATATAATAGCTTTGGCTATTTGAGTCCTTGTAGGTTTAGTTAAAAGAACTACAACCATCCTTTATTGGTGGTGATTTCATGCGGGGACTAAACGTCAAGGACGTCTAATATTGTTTTATTGTGAAGGGAAGGTAAAAGTTCTACTTTTGATCGTGTTTACTGTTGGTGTATTTTTGATAAAATTAATAGTATCCCAAAAAAACTTGAACATTTCCTCTAAAATTCTACATTTCTAGTCCTTAATCTAGTAGTGAAACTAAATGTGGATAGCTGGGGTGAATATAAAGAGAAACTCTGTGGTTCGTATTCTTATTTTGAAATATTGCTTGAATATTAGTAAACTAAAGTTTATTTCTTAAAAATATACTAGATATAAACAAAATTATACATCAACACGTCATTAATATAACAATTTATTTATTTAGACTCATCTTATCAAGGCCAAAATTACCTACCATTTTGACATATTTAAAAAATCTATATTCCAGTAAATATCAACATGGTGTTTCCTTATAATTTCCCTGGGATGCCGTTATTATTATAATTTCCTTTTAATAAAACCTTTTCATCATTATTTATCATTATTTAGCTATTATCGTTGCTACTTGTGTACTTTTAAGTGCTGACCTGTCATAGGTCTCACGATTGTTGGCCAGCGCTATAATAAAGGAAAGTGATATTGAAATTGAAATTATATTTTGTTTTCATGAATGATGTTACATGAGCCTAAGGCATCTGTACATTTAAATGTTTTAAAGAAAAAATGGGTTTAATATTATTTTAACAAATGTTGGCACAAAAACTGTATCCTCTTAAGGATATATTTATTTATTATTATTTTGCAACTTGTTCAAGGGTGTCCAAGTTATTTTTTAAATATTCAAATAGATTTTGTCAGATTTCTACCACTTTCGATAGTCAGTGATAAATTATGAGGACATCATTAATATTAAATTATTTTGTTGCTAAGGGCCATCTAACCACGCGGAGAATACAAAAGACTAAATAAGTTTACTAATCATGGTTTATGCTGAAACAGCATAATACTACAGCAAGATATACATGCTTGTAAACTCACTGAATCAAACTCACAAAGTGATTAAATACCATACTATAAAACACAAATATGACATTTGAAAACCAGTTTAAAAGCTGCGTCCGAGTAAGGCCAAGATTTTGAAAAATACTCACGCTAAACTGATTTGTCCAAAACTTGATTTAAACCTGCATGCTCAAACTGATGCACAATTTATCAAATTGTGAAACTAATCTAAAACATAGAGTCCGACATCTTAGCTCAGTTGGTAACGTGTTTGTCTACAAAGCTAAGTGTCACGGGTTTGATTCCTGTAGTGGCCGAAAATTATCATTGCTACAGCCCCTTAAAAATAACTAAAAAAATCAATATGTATTTATAAAAACGAACATATATTTTTATTTATAATGAAAATAATATACATATACCCATTTTGAACAAAAACTTAGGAGCCATTTTCGAAAAGTTTCTAAAATTTCTAAAGCTCCTTAAAAATAACTAAAAAATCAATCTTTATTCATAAAAACAAATATACATTTTTATTTATAGTGAAAATACTATCCAGATACCCATTTTGAACAAAAACTTTAGAGCCATTTTGGAAAATTTTCTAATT
>CABFWO010005998.1:0-39924 GCA_902155825.1 Timema genevievae
CCTTGAAGCACCCGGCTGAGATTCGAGTTCCAAACTCCCCGATCCTGGTGACCAGTTGCAAGGCGAACCTAACGCCTCAGACCGCTTGGCCACCACCGTTGGTTATCGTATCGATCCCCCACACACCCACACCAGTGGGCGCGTGGACTAAACGTCAAGCTCATCTACCTTGTTTACCAGTGAGGAAACGGTCAGAGTTCGAATCCCATCTGTGTTTACTGAGGGTGATTTTTCCTAAACGTTTTCCCGCCCCCTCTCTACGCAAATCCGAGATACATTTCCTCTAAGTTCTACCGTCCTCATCCCTACAGAGCTTAGTGTAAATGAATGCGTGTAGCCCGGATGGGTAGTGAGACACTCGGTCTGAGGACGTAACCCCTGAGTGTGTTCTGTCCCCCCCTTCCCTCCTAGTGGCTAAGGTCGAGAAGAAGTCGACCAAGGAACAGATGAAGGCGCTCGTGCCCTGGCTCAAAGACAAGACGCGGAGGGCCTTCACCAAGAAACTCCTCTATAAGAGATTACCGGTGCTGTCGTGGCTGCCTCGGTATAACTCGGAGGACGCCCTGGGGGACGCAGTCGCTGGGATCACCGTGGGACTCACCGTCATTCCTCAGTCTTTGGCCTACTCCAACATCGCGGGTCTACCTGCGCAGGTCAGTTGTTCAAGGGTGGATCCAGTACTGCTGTCGAAGCTTTCATAAGAATCCTTCAAGTATAAATTCAATCATTTTAATTAGTAAGGAATTTAATTTATAGTAATTTTAGTAATCATAATAATATTTTTGACACGGGAATCGAACTTGGAACCTTTGGTTTAGCGCTTTAACGCTCTACCATCAATCCATCCTTGTTCGTGTCGTATTTATCTTTCCCGAGTAGTTGCGTTGGATCCAATTAACAACAACTCGTGAAAGATCGCCCTGGATTTGACACGAACCGGGACACCTCAGTGGCTCGCAGTATCGAAGATCCAAGACTTGTACTGACACCACCCTGATGTTACAGTACGGCCTGTATGGTTCGTTCCTCGGCTGTTTCCTCTACATCGTCCTCGGGAGCTGCAAGGATGTCCCCATGGGGCCCACGGCCATTATATCCATGCTCACATACCAGACCGCCAAGGGCTTGGACCCAGCCTTCGCTGTCCTGCTCTGCTTCCTCATGGGCTGCGTCGAGGTCCTCATGGGGCTGCTAGGACTAGGTAAGGATTGTTGGGCCGGTGCACCTGGGACCTCCTGATTGCACAGACCTACTCCTCCTCTTTACGGGGCTGCCAGGACTAGGTAAGAATAGTTCTTCCTGTGCACCTGGGACCTCCTGATTGCACAGACCTGCTCCGCCTCATGGGGCTGCCAGGACTAGGTAAGGATGGTTCTTTCGGTGAACCTGGGACCTCCTGATTGCTCAGACCTGCTCCGCCTCCTTATGGGGCTGCCAGGACTAGGTAAGGATTATTGGGCCGGTGAACCTGGGACCTCCTGATTGCACAGACCTGCTCCGCCTCCTTATGGGGCTGCCAGGACTAGGTAAGGATTATTGGGCTGATTCAACTGGGATTTCCTGATTGTGACCTCCTGTTCCTCCTCCTATCCTCCTTATGAGGCTGCTAAGAATCGGTACTAATTGTTCTACCGTTACATCTGTGACCTCTTGATGACCTGGTTTGTGACCATGCCCAAGGTGATAGTCAGTCGCGCTGACCCCTCGTCTATCTGCCCTTAGGGTTCGTGATCGACTTCATCTCCGGCCCCGTCTCGTCCGGCTTCACGTCCGCGGCGGCCCTCATCATCGTGACCTCGCAGGTGAAGGACGTCCTGGGGATCACCTCCTCGGGGAACACCTTCATCGAGATGTGGGGGAGCTTGTTCCAGCAGGTGGGGGACACCAGACTCGGGGACACCGTCATGGGAAGTGTGTGCATCGTCGTGCTGCTGCTCATGAGGGTGAGTCTCTTGGCGATCAGCCAGCTTTCAGACCCGGAGTGGTCAAAGGATCTTTTGGTGAGATCCGCGTCTTTATCTGGATTAAGGATGGAGGACGGTATAATTTAGAGAAAGTGTACTAACATTTGCGTGAAGGGGGAGTGGTAAACCATTTAGGAAAAGAAATTATTGTACAATTGAGTGGTATTCGAACACAACCCCCCCTCCGGTCTCCATCAAATTAACTAAGACGATACTGGTGCCTTTATCCACGTGTCCACCGCTGCGGGTCCTGTTTATAAGAAGACTAATGGTCATGAAGGCCTTTAGTAGATTTGAAGGCCCACTCTCTAGCTCTGTTAATATCGTGTCTGCGCAGTGGTCTCAAGGCTAAGTATTCGGTTCCCAGCAGGTCCAAAACTTGTTCAATTTTGATATTAATTTGATTCTACAATTTGGTAAATTAACGGTCATAGGTCTGGCTGTATTAAATGTATAGTGACTATCGGAGCGCACAACAACGTATACAGCCGCTTCGGTGGTCTAATGGGCCAAGCCGTCAGCTTCGCAATAGACTTGACTGCCGATGACGGGGAGATCGGTCTTATAATCCCGATCTGGTATATTTAGTTTTTTTCTTAAATGGTTTTCCATTCTAACTACACGTGTAGCCTTAACGGGTGGTGAGGCGTGGTGATAAAAAACAAACAAATAAAAAACAGCATGATAGCGGATGACTGGGGATTTTCACCGCACTGAGGATACTGAGGCTCAAGATGATCCCCTGATTTAGTGGTACAAGCTACTCGAGTGACTTCTTGTCCCTCAGCTGATGGCTTGTTTCTTCTTCACCAGTACATGACGATGCTGAAAGTAGGTCCCAAGGAGCCCGAGCAGCAGACGATGATGCAGAGGATCATCAACAAGTCACTGTGGCTGATCGGAACCTCGAGGAACGCCTTCCTCGTCATCATATGTGGGCTGGTCGGCTACCAGCTGTCTCAGCAAGGGGAGGCGCCCTTCAAACTCATAGGTACACCTCTATAAAGGGGCTTCTTCTGGTTTGGGGGGCAACCCCTCTAGGTATCACCTCCCAGTGGAAGACCTAGAAATACTTTTCGGGAAACTAAGGCAGGGCATAGTTTTAACAGTTGGTGGCTATAGGGGCATTTTAACTGAGAATAACGTTAGTCCAAGTCGTAATCCTGGCGCTAGAATGGTCGGGCAGAAATTACTAAACGCCGAAAAAAAATTGGACTTATAAAGTTCCTGGGTGGAACTGTCCGGCAGAAGAAGAACAAACAGGGGAGGTGGAAAATACAGGTAACAACACCATTTGTGTTGTGACCCCCTCTTATTAAATTACATCACTCGATTCACAAAGATCCATTCCACGCTCCTAAACCAGTTACTTTTCGTTTCCCGGGTATTTAGCTCGATCAACAGAAATATGTGGGTTTTTTACTTTTCAGATTGTAAAATGTCAACTTTTAAACTATGTTTACAAGTCTATATTTGTAAAGGATCATAGAAATTAGTTTTGTGTTCATTCCAGTAAACAACAAACTCGTGTACTGTTAAAGGTTTTGTCAATGTTTAATCTAAGCGCAATATCTGATTGGCGATATCTCATATACCTAGGCAGCCACCTTAAAATTTAGCCTATACATTCGATATATCTTCAATGCTTTATATATTTTAAGTTTAAAAACACTATTTGAGATATTAGAGGGAAAGTGTTTCAAATTACCCCTTCTGGATGCTCCCCTACTTCTAGTTAAGAAGGTTCCACCGTCACGACTCGACTCGTATAAGCATGCTCTAATATTACCAGAATGGAAGCACGAGATGTATATTAAACCGACATATGCTATTGGTCACACCATGATTTTAACCTTACCTTAAAATGACGAGTTGTCGCACAACGTGAAATGTTTTTGGGGTAAGGGGATAAGAGGTATGAAATGTGAATGAATAATGGGAATCTACCAGGTTCATAGAGATGGTAGTTGCTGTCACACTACTCCACAGGGGGGCTGGGGGGACTTTTGATGAACACTTGGGGTCACATCTCGTTTATCCGAGCATGGCTTTGGGACATCTGGGGCACACCCCTGGGTCTATCACCCATAGTTCCACTGGATAGGAGGATTGATGGAGGACTGCACAATCTTCCGGAAGTAGTCTTTGATACCTCAGCATGTCTAGTCCTATTGGTGACGTACCAGGATATGTCCACAGTGATCCTCAGACACCGCTTCGGAAGTACCTGCATTCTGCTCACATGGTGTCTCGTCAGGAATCCCCAGACTCTAGTAGTGGCCTGAGCAGATCACTGAGAACAACAGCATTTAAATACCATTGACGCAGTCTCCTACTCTTGGCCGTAGCGAACATATCACAACTTCAGGCTCCCGTAATATAAACACCGTCCTCTTACAGGCTACATCCCCCCCGGGCTGCCGGCCTTCCAACTACCGCCCTTTGGCTTCACCCGGGATTCCAACACCACCGTCACCTTCTACGAGATGACGACCTCTCTGGGCTGGGGTATCCTCATCCTACCTCTGGTCGGGCTGCTGGAGAACATCGCCATCTGCAAGGCCTTCTGTGAGTCTTCTCTCGCTGCTTGCAGTTAAATACTTTCAAAAAAATAACCAGGGCTATTTTTGTTTTAGCTTGGTCACTGGTCATACGATCTAAGGCATCAGGCTTGACAGTGATTACGAGATCAAGGTCCATATCTCGGCCGTGTGCATTGAGGAGTGGCTTTCGTTTTACCCTCCACGACAATGCGGGTGCATTTGTTCTAGAATTATTCTACTCATCCCTATTTATTGGATCTAACCCCTTGACCATTGTCATTAGTACGTTTAACAATAATGTACTTAAAGGCTTGATCTCAAAGGTAAGAACTGGGAGGGTAGTTTTTAGGAGATGCACCAACATTATTATCACCTTAGACTCCATGACCACCGTCACGGCTAGTATTCCTTGTACTAAACGTTTAGTGCTATAGTTATTTTGTTTTATCTCCCCATAGTTTTATTTGGCAGCAAGTTGAGGTGCAGGGCAGCCTCTTAAACCAACCCCTCGACCTGTTTCAGCTAACGGGAAGCCCGTGGATGCCAGTCAGGAGCTGTTGGCCCTCGGGATTAGCAACATCGGAAACTCTCTGGTCCAAGGGTTCCCCGGGTCGGGCTCCCTGTCCCGCTCAGCCGTCAACAACTCCAGTGGGGTGAGGACTCCCATGGGGGGTCTCTACACAGGTGATACACTCGCACAACCAGTAGTTAGGGGGCAAAAGCAAGGTCCCATTACTTGTTCCATAGGCTCCGATACTTTTCATCAGCAGCAAGGGAGTTTAGCACTCAATGCAGATAATGTCAAACTCATTAGTCCTCGTTATATTTGGAGTCTTCAGTAAGTAAAGGGGGCTCTAATATGACTATCTGAATGTTTAGTTTAGTGTTAGTATTTTACCATTTAAATCTCTTTGGGATAGACAATACAAACATGTTTTGGAATACCCCCATTACTCCTTTTGCTAGCTGGGCCACTCTTCCAAACTCCCTTATTACCAAAGTTTTCTAAGTTATTTAGGATCACACCACTGCCAACACGATCTCTTTGTAGATGTTTCAGTGCCCGTCATCCAGTTTTCATCGATACTAAAACAACGAAAAAGTGGTTTTTTTTGGTGTTTTTTTAAAGTTTTGAACGAGGTAAGAAGCATTAAGCCCCGTCTACAGATTTCGTATCCGTAAGGTGCTTAGTGCTCCGTAAGAGATCCACTCCACACTAACCGATTGCACTATCTACAGAGTCCTTATTCTTAATTCGTTAGTCCTTCTGACTCTGTAGAAGTTGACTCAAGCTTACATTTCTAAGGACTAGACGATACTGATTACAAAGGACGACTACCAATCAGAGCAAAGTAAATATGTGCGCACCACCAATGGTAATGAAAGGATCCGTTGTATTGAAAACAAGTACAAAATGAAATGATAATTTTACGAACAGAGCTATTTCAGAAAAAAAATTCTGGAAATTTAATAACCCCGGGAAACGTGGCAATTCGGAAACAGTTTTCTGAGAAATACCAAGTTCTCAGAAAGAGTGGCGTCGCTTTGGTAGGTTAAACTTCCTATCAGTATTCTTCATAACCTCTGCTTCATGGATCACGTCTGCTTGTGTCTTGCTTTAGATTATTTTCTTTTAAAGAGTTAAATTGGACGTAGTCTCTGACTTTCTCATTGGTTGGCACGGTCACGTGATTAAGGATACGGACTGTGTGTGTATACGCGATTTCAATTTCTAAGGACCATTAAGGACTATACGGATACGAAGCTTACGGACTCTGTAGATGGGGCTTGATCGTCTCAGATTGTAACCTCCAGAAGTTATACAAAGTTCCTTGTCCTGAACAGCTTGTTGTTCTGGTCACTAGGTGTGCTGGTGTTAGTCGCCCTGTTGTTCTTCACCCCGTGCTTCTACTTCATCCCCAAGGCTTCCCTGGCTGCCATCATCATCGCTGCCGTCATCTTCATGGTGGAGGTGCACGTCGTCATACCCATGTGGAAGACCAAGAGTGAGTTCGTCAGCAGAACGGCTGCGTTACACGCTGACTAGATTTAAATTAAGAGGGATGGGTTCGGTCAGCTACAATAGCTATTGGCAGATCTGAATAAAGGGAAGTGTCGTCACCGTGAACATTTCTTCCTCGAGACTATGACGGATGTTGACGTTTTTGTGCCCTTGACAGTTCGGTCTGCCTTTCTGAATGTAGCTGGGGATACAACCAAAACATAACCCATCGCCAAACATCTATATTATTTACAACCTGACGCTTCAGACTGCTTGACCACTTAGGGCAGGTAATTCTGTGTGATGTGCGAAGACTGTTCTTCGAAATAAAAGGGTTCCTTTTTGAAATCACACACACACACATAAAATAAAAGTGAGAATCCTATTAAAGCAGACACCCGCATCGGTGGTCGCAAGGTTTAAGGCTTCAGGCTCGCAATCAACTAGATTACTGGTGGCGTTAACATCTAGATTTAAATCTTGATTGAGTGCACTAGATTTTTTTTTTCTAAACTGTCCTCACGCAAATGAGGGCTCACTTCCTCTAGATAACCTTACTCATACTTATCCCTTAGATTAAACTGTTATCAACATTGTTGCTTTATGTTTGAATTAAAAACACTTTTTTTTTCTACCTAGAGAGTGATTTGATCCCGGGGATAGGCACGTTTATTGGCTGCTTGGTGTTTCCCCTGGAACTAGGCATCCTTATTGGCATTGGTATCAACATCATGTTCATCCTGTACCATGTCGCCAGGCCCAAGATCGCCATCGAGAAATGCTTGGTAGGCTGTTCACCATCCTCTATCCAGGCGCATGCTGCTTTAAGTGTTATGATAGCCAGAACAATGGAACTCAATAACTGTTAGTTATACATTTTAAAATAACGCACCGGTGGTCACGCGGACATAGGCGTTAATCAAGCTCACCTAGGTTTGTTTACCGGTGACGGATAGGATGGAGTTTGAGCCCTGACCGGCTGTACAAGGGTGGTATTTCCTAAAAGAGTTTCTCATTCTTTATCCGCGTAGATTCTGGTACACGTTGTCTAAAAAAAAAGTGCTATTAAGTGTGGGGCACGGGAGAAAAATTAGAGTATAACCACATACATTAGGGAGGGGAAGGAATGTCCAAATTGGGCAAATGATCATAGAATAGATGTTTCTAATAGAGCACTAGTCTAAATCATGGTTCAAATTAGGAGGGATAGCCATCAAGGGCTTATAAATGGGGGGAGGGGGTGTTAGAGGGGTTCGAACTCCCCCCCCCCCTTGGAATTTGATGGAACCCCCTAGGTGGTTTTATATATATATATATATATATATATATATATACATATTAGTTTTAGATTCCTTGACAGCAGATNATTTATAGTTCCTTGAAAGCCAGTACACATTCTTAAATAATACTGAAGTAGGAACCGTTAATATTAAACACTAAAAAAACCCACATAAACACAATTCTAAAAACAAGCTTTAACTGTCACAGACTTCTTCTTCATGTTAAAAAGAGCGATGCTCTTCGTTGGCATTCAAGGTTGACTGTCTTTCAGTTATGATTTCGCTGTACAGAAGGCAGCATTTTGATTATATTTTTTTTATCGTATGGCATTACTGACCTGGAGGGACATGATATCCCGTTCGGTCACCTGTATGTAGACTATTAGTTGCTCTAAGGGAACAGAGTGTTACCCACAGTACACCTATGGAGGTTGTCTACACGTCGTACCTGCTATGAGATGATGTAATGATAGTGAATATGCATTTGTTAGTGAGAGTCTTAAGCCTAGCTTAAGCCCAATTTACCACCAACCCCTGGCGACCGTTGGGATCATTCCCCAGTAAGTGTGCTGGATAACCCTCCTGATTTAAACCAGAACAAAAGTTTTAAATTCCTCCGTAAGTCATTGGTTGAGTAAGGGATAGTTTTAGGAAGAACTCTACCATGATTATTATCATCAAACTGTTTCCAGCTTGAAGCCGGATTAATTTAGTAAAATGCCTCCATTGTTCTCTTCTCACTCACACACTTGCTGTTATAAACTCCTCCCATCTCTTTCTTGGTTTCGCTTTCCTAAATACTTCATCTTCATCATTCTCTTTGGTATTCTTTCCTGTTTTATCCTCATTACATGCCCATACCATCTCAGCCTTGCTTCCTCTCTACCATCTCATGTACTCCAACACCCTCATTACATGCCCATACCATCTTAGCCTTGCTTCCTCTACTATCTCATGTATTCCAACACCCTCATTACATGGCCATACCATCTCAATCATGAGTCCTCTAATATCTCATGTACCCCTACTCTTTCCCAGATAACTTCATTCCTAATCTCGTTTCTCCTCGTGACAGCAAACATTCTCCACAATAACTTCATTCCCATGGCCTCCACTTTCCTAGTCTCTCTTACATTAATGTGTCTTCTGCATATGTGAGTTAGGGGTACAAAGTACACCCTAAACAATACCTCCATTCTACCAACTAGTATCAAACCGAGTAGTTCTAAAGAGGGACTTTTGGTCCGGTTCGACGTGAATCCGAAATTCTGAGAGTACCGATAACACCATGTCTTCCCTCCCCTCCAGAGTCCGGAGGGGGTTGAGTACCTCCTGCTGACCCCGGACCGCTGCCTCATCTTCCCCTCGGTGGACTACATGCGCAACCTGGTGACAAAACACAGCATCAAGCAGGCGGTGCCCGTGGTGATAGACTGCTCGCACATCTACGGCGCCGACTTCACCGCCGCCAAGGTCATCGAGTGTCTCACCCATGACTTCTCGCTCCGCAAGCAGCCCCTCTTCTTCTACAACCTCAAACCGAGCGTGGTGGCCATCTTCAAGGGGCTGCAACCCAAAGGGTTCGTCGTGTTCCAGTCGGAAAGCGAGCTGGACGACCTCATCAAAGGTAGGACTGGAGAGCGTTGTAAAGTATCTGGGTAACACAGGGAACTTTCTGTATCTGGAGAGAGGAAAAAAAAACACGAAAAATACCGAGAATGTTATTAATTCTTTTTAAAGTTCCTATGTAATGTGCTCTCATTCTTTAAAAATTCTCCTTTTGAGTTTGTTATTTCCCCTTTTAGGAAGTTGCGTTGCACATTTTACACTCCCTCCTGATGAGTTCCGATTGAATTAAACCTAGGTCAGTGGATTGGGCGTTAGCAATAGATTTTCTTCAAGAGGCAGCCATAACCTTTTTGTCCAATGGCGGCAATGTAAAGTGTGAATTGTGTTCTTTTCATTTTAAAAGCCATATTTTGTTCGTTCTCTTTTCCATTCAGGTGAACTGAGGTCAGTTTTTTTCCAAACAGTTTCTCAACCTCTCTCCAACCGAATTAAGGTATATTTTGCTTTAAAATCTAGCCTACTCCATTTTTGTAAATAAGTGGAAAAGCTGGTTGGGGTGAAGGGGTGGAATAGTGTATGCGCGCACTTTCTAAACCGACTTATTATACCAGCACACGACCTATTAGCTCACTTAAATCTAGAACAGACGCAACATTCAGTCCCCTGACCGTTAATTCATCACACATCCCACATATCTCCAATGTTAAATTTTCGGCTATTCCAGGAATCGAACCCAGAACCCTTAGCCCAGTAGACAGACTGAGCTCAGTGTGTCGGACAGTAAACTAATCTTATAATTTGTTTTTTTGTTTCAGGCAACATTAAGAATCAAGCAGAGTCTCAACAGGAGCTGAGCATTATCAACGTAGGGACTGGCTAGAACATGATGACCAACTCGACAAACCTACACATCAGTGCTACAAACTGCACAGAATTGGAACAAGTGGCGCACCCAAATATTTAATCTGGAAAAAGGGGGGGCATACTACCAAGACCATAGCCAAAATGAAATTTCTGGCGTGGGAATTAAAAAAGGGTTTTTACGATGGCAAAGCCCCATAACCGTCGGATACCAAACAAAATTATGAATGATGAATGTTTCTAGAAGCAACAATTTAAATCATGTGAAGTGCTATTAATGACTCTTTATGCCATGTACAAGAGCAAGAGTGAGCGAGAAGTGAAGTGGCGTTGATTTGCTTGCTATTGGGTCTTCTGCATGAACTACCCTATTAGATTGCAAATCAAAGCCACTTACTTCTCACTCACCCTTCACTTTTACTCATTCTCGTTCTTACATACATTACATATAGAAGGTATCAAATAGCCGAAGCTGTTATTAATTTTAGAGAGAAACTCACCACCTAGATATCATATTCTGAAAGTTGAAAAATGACACCTGGACACGGGTTCGATTCCCGTGTCCAGGTGTCATTTTTCAATTTTCAGAATAGAGAAGGTAGTTGAAATAAAAATTACTCAGCTGTGCTAAATTCATACACTATACTTTAATTCATTAATAAAGGCCCAAGAAAATTTAGTATGACATTTAACAATCAGTTTATTTCGAAGGCTATAATTAAATTGATGAAATTTGATATTTATGTATAATAATTTTTACTCTATAAGTATATATTGATGAGTTGTTTGAAGATATTTTACTTCATCATCGACTCCATACTGTGGTCAAGACAGCTAAATCACTAAATTGCCAGTTCGAATCCCAGTAAGGTCGGAGATATTTGATGCAAAATAGTGATTGGTACAAGGAACTCTGAATTCTCTGTAGGTGCAGTCCCAGGTGTTAATGACACATAGCTTGTGTTAAAAGAAATAATTTAGCTAAACATCATAAACACAGTATTGGCTATAGAACATTTCTCGTGCATTTATTTTGATATTGTTCCAACAGTAAATAGAGCAGTATTAACTTTTTAAAAAAAATCGTGGGAGTAGGAGTTTAGCACTCAGATCCCTGCTACCCTGGCTTAGGCCTTGCAGACAATGTATCAAAGCTATTATTTCTGTCCCTTTTTTCAAATTAAGCATTTTAGGGGCACTTTCAATGTGCATCAACAACATTATGTTTAGAATATCAAGTCGTAAGTCTTCTTTTAAAATGTAGCTTGTACTCTCAGTTTAGCCTAAAAGGTAGTGGTACTTGCTTTACTTATTACAATATGGCCCTATCTTAGAGGCTGCACCATAGCTGAAATGTAAAAGGTAAGCGTGACACCTTTACAGGTAAACAAAGTGAACACTAGCCACATATCCAGTGTTAAGTATTCTAGTTTCACTTCGTATGATTTAAGTTTGTATTAAAATTATTCCCAGTTTTAAGGGGGTCAGGGGAGTGAGGCAAATGTCTCGCTGGCCCTTTCCCCCTCTGGGTGCGCCATTGATTGGGCCCCATTTACAGGGGGGGGTCATCAGTCACATGATGCAGATTTTCATTTGTTTTAGTGGAATAGTAAATGGTAAAATGGATATCCCTATCGAATTGTTTATAATATTGTTGGTCAGAATTTGTGGGCCGGTATCATTAAATATTGTTTAGAAATATACATGTTTTGAAAACTTGAGAAAAAATCCTAAAACATCTATGCAGATATTGCAGTTTTGTGTACATCAATTTTTATTCACAGATTAATACAAATTACTGGCAATAAAACAAAAAAAACCTTCCTACACACCAAAACATTTTTAGCTAGTGTAATTTTGGAGTTAGTGTACAAACTACAATATGTCAACACAATTGTTTTTTACCATACCTGATTTTATTTTGATTTTAAGTAAAGTTTCAGAATGTATTTGTTTAAAAAATGTTCATTTCAATTATTTCTTATATATTTATATATAGAGTGACCAACAAGAAAATGTAGTTCCTTGAAATAATGGTGTTTGTATCATCACATTATTTAGAGAAAAATAAAAGCTTGTTTAGTGGATGTCTAAATAATTTCACCATGGATCGTACAAAGAAGACGAGGCAGATAAGTGAGAAATGTTTTACTTTAAAAACGAGTACAATTATTTGGGTTCATAGCAAATAAAGTTGCGCCCTTACAATGCTTGCCTGACACGCAGGCAGTTCCGGTTTTGATTCCTAGAGGAAGGAGGGTAGTTATTGAGTTTAGTTAGATGGTATATTGAAAAATAGTTTGATAAAAAATGATTGGCAAACATTTAAAATTAAATTCTATGGACATTTCAAAATTAGAACTAGGAAACCTCTTCCCCACTCCCTATCAGCCTATGTTTTGTAATTTTAAGGGTATTTTTAAAATTTACTTTAACTTAGTTTGTGTATTTTACTGAGCTGGCATTTATGACCTATTTAAATTTACATCCGAGATTTTAAGTCTTAACAGATGACAAAATAAAGCAGTTCTTTGAAATAACAAATTTTGTACAAGTATGTTTGTGGCATTTATACTTATTTTCACTATTCATGTATAGTCACGACTATAAAAGGTTGCCGGATTTAAAATCCAACTCCGCGATAATCTGATCACCTTTTTGTGACTATGACTGTACAAAGGAGTATAATATTTATTTTGTAGTGAGATTATATACATTTATTCAAGAAATATATAAATTAGAAGCCAATCCCAGATTTAAGTCAATAAAATTTATTAATTTACATATTTAGCCATTTTAACTTCAGACGAGTTTCTATGATTGAATTTATAAATTTTGTTTATGACCTCGGAGATGGTCGATAGCAAATTTTCAGTTTGACAACAAGCTTTTTTTTAAGGCTTCATCACATACAATGCTTATAAGTACATACTACACACTGTTCATAATCCTCTGGTTGTATGAATGTAGATTTAATAGGCTAGTTTTAGACATTTTTGAGTCATTTTAAGGCATTCATATGAAATAAGAATACTATCGAAATTTTATAAATGCATAAATACTCAAACATAACATTTTTCGATCCACAGTTGTCAAAATGAGAAGATAATGTAGATAATGAACTTTGTATCCTCTTTGCTTGTAAAATACACAATCCTAATGAGACTTCAACTAAGAAAGGGTTGCAATGAGAAGGGTTAGTTATTACTTCTGAAGCTCTGTAAATAAATGTATTTCACAGAATACCAGTTTAGGCATTTCATTTTACATTTGTAAAGTGCTGGTTTGATTTAGTCGTGTGCATTTATTATAAGTTTTTGTTCATATTTTTTAGTCAATTTTTTGAAGATCTGAGTCATTTTTAGAATTTCAACGTCATTTTTGGCTAATCAAACTCCAGGCCCCAATAATTAATTAATAAAGTTCATAAATTCTTGCCTGTTAAATTTATTACAAAATGTATTGTTCAATAGACAACACGGATATTGAGTCAAGTCTTCATGCCTCATTTTTACTAAAAATAACTTGAAAATAGTTTTCACCTTTCCAACTTGGTCTGAAATGATTGCTCGCTCGCTAACACTTGACATTGACAACGTGTCAATTCAATTGTGAAGTGTATCACTCGGTAAGTCAGTACAGCTTGGATGCAATTAACTAGAGGGCAGTGGGGGAGGGGGCTAAGATTATAAAAAATAAACTAAATATATACTGAATCTACTAATTTTATACTTTATTTATTTACCAAAGTTAATACCAAAATAATTATACTAACGCTTTTTTTTTATTGCATAGCACCTGATAAAAGTATGTACTTCACAAATTGTATATAACCAATTTTCTTACAAATATATTTTTAAAATAAAATGAAATCTTGTGATATGTTTTTTAAGAATAATTGTTTTATGTAATGTGACCTATATTGAGGTTGTTGCAATAAATATGAGACTGTTACAAAAATTTCATAGCCATTGTTAAAACTTTTTTTTTAAAATTGTATATTGTAAATAAGAGTGTACCTTTACATTTTCAAATTATTCGATGAAAAATTGTAAATTTTACAAATTTTTTGCAATAAGATAATTTGGGAGCAGTTTACGACATGGTCTACAAATCTTGCCCACGATTGCTGCACTCTCTGTCTGAAGAACTATTTTACTTTTATTTTAGTCTGAACTCTGAAAAAGTAATAATAACCAGGACCACCTTGAAAGAGGGTAAATAAGGCAGTTTTCGCCATTTCCCTGCCAAGTGGGGCCCTTCAATTCTCCAAAACTCTTAATAACAGTAGACATTCTTACAGCCGCCACTCACATGTAGAACGATCTATTTATTTGGTTTAATAATTTTCCGACCCCAATCTACTTAAAGGCAGTAAAATCTGTGAGGATAAGATTAATGAGACTACCCTATTCGGTGGTCGAATGGTCTAAGGTGTCACTCTCGCAATAGACTGGACTGCCAATGACGGGGAGATCTGGTTTCGGATTCGTCTGGGGTGGTTTCCCCTTAATGGTATCACTATTCCTCCACGCAAATGCGGATGCAATTCCTCTGAATTCACTACCTTTTTTAAATAGATAATTTAAAGTACTTTAATTCAGCATTAACAAATTAAATAAAATTTTATTTAATCTCTGAAAACTCTTGGGCTGTGGACTGTAAAGCCCATGCCATGCTCCAGTGCACCCTGGAACACGCTCACCCAGTCCTCAGAATAATGTGCTAAACAATCCTCTAAAAACATTACTAAGGTTTTGTGATAGTTTTCTGTTGGATCTGTCAGTTTGTTCATTGACCCCCTTTTTTTTAGCTATTTTTCACATAATATAGAGATTCGTTTACTTATTTTGATGAACAATTCAGTCGCCTGGGTGTTTTTTTTCCCCCTAATCGAGTGTCATTAGCTGCTTGGATTGTACACATACCTAGAGTGTCTATTTCAACGAGTTAAACATGTTTTTCTGATGAAGAAACATCGGAGCTCTCAAAGAAGCACAAGGTGATTTCTGATCTTTTCTTTTCGGCCTATGGTCGACTCCCACCGCAGTGCATTAATAACAAAGTAAATACAACAGTATTTGCCTGGAGAATGGATGAGGAAAACACCATGAGAATAAACCACCTCCTTTCACCCTAGTGCACAATGCCAGGGATGAGTCAGCTTCGAGGGCCGCATGGTCTAGCATTCTACTCTCATGTTGGACTATACTGCCAAAGACAGGAAGATCAGGATTCAATCCCGGTCAAGCAGTTTTTCTTAAATTGTTTTCCACTCCACTTCCACATAAATGCAGGTGTACTTCCTTCTAATTAAATCTTTCTAATCCCTAACACATTAGTGTAATTAGTACATAGGCGTATAACCCAAACGGCTAGCATGGCATAGTTTTAAAAAAAAATACCAAGGATCAAATGCCGGCCCTAAAGAATAAATATGAAAGTAGTGGTCAACACTTGGCGAAACTACAAATATATTTCTTCTAGAGATGTCAGTTTTGAAGAAACACAAAACTGCCACCAGTGGTGTCACTAAGGGCCGTATGAAAGAACGTGATTAAGTAGATGCTTAGAGGATACTAGCGTGGGTTTGCTTGTGTCAACAGAGGTTAAAAGGTGTATTGAAAGTGTGCTCTGGACCACACTATCGGTCCACTAAGCATTCACTAACGTTCTTACATACCACCCTAACTCTTCAGCCTCCCTTTAATAAAAATGTATGTCCCCTTCCTAAAGCATATACTACACTACTATGTTTAAAACATTTCTAAGTTTGCAGTTTTAACAAATAGGCAAGTCTTACTTATCGCTCTATAGAAACCCATAGACGATCATTGTCACTAATGTACTTCAATCTATCAGAAATTGTATGAACGACAAAGTTTAGCCCTGCTTGCTGATGGTGCATTGCTAACAATAAGAATGAAGTGTAATATGTCACTAGTAAAAATAATAATTCAATTTAAAATTAATTCTCCTTATTGGAAGCTAAAAGCTCCCCTTAATACGCAAAATAACTGTAATTCTAAAGATGCCACTAGACAATTTAAATAAGTACTTTATGACTGTAGCTATGTAACAATAATAAAAATCAAGCTTGGATTCAAAATAATCTATAATATTTTTCCTAGCTCATAAATCTTTATAAATAACAGTTTTAATTTAATCTAGAGCTAAATTGTATTCAGTCATCATTAATTTTACTTATAATACCAGATAGTTAACAGTCAGGCCTAATTAAAAATTCAATACAAAACAATCATATGTATTATTGGCTAAATTTATATACATTTAAGTTGGACAATAGGTAAATAATGTTAAAACAGATTATTTAAAGTAAAGCACTGTGCAAAAGGTCATATATTAAAGATTAGAGTTAGATCAAATTCATTACTATACAAATTCGAATCTCAAATCCAAATCTCCAATATACCTTCGAATCCCAAATTCAAATCTTATGAACGTATGAGGAAATATAAATACCATAGAACATTTTAAAATACAAAGAGTAACTAAGTGTCATAGCCTTTCTTATAATCCATTCATTATAAGTTTATAACATCCATATATTCTGTAAAGTGATAAATTACTGGTCTGGAGACTGATTGTTAAGTTCGTCCCATGATTATAAATGGTTTTGAACCACCAATAAGCGGTATTAAAGCTTTAAAATAAATTTCACTCAAAAATTAAAAAACTTTTTAAAAGGACTTGTATCTTGAACCAAAATTTTTCTCAGAGCTCGACTATCCTTAAGGATTTGAGGGTCCCATCCTTATTAAAAATCTACAATGTGACGTATTTAATGTTCTTCCATTGATAAAATACATAAATATCACTGCTTTTACACATAAATGGTTTTATTCATATATTTCTTAGAACAAACATAACAATAAAACCTTAATACAAAGAGCCACTGGCCCAAGGTTAACAGTTTGAAAATACCAAGTTTAACACATGCTAAAACTTTTTCTCACTTTCTTAGGCACAGGACACAGCTGGATAGATCAGTGGCTGGCATTTCTCAAATAAATATTTAGTACAATATCTAGTTAGCGAAACGCTTAACAATTCTAGTTCACTTTCAATACAATATTGGTTCAATACTTGAAGCACTTTTTTTTTTATCTGCAGTTAGGAAATTCAATTCTAATACTTGATAATATTATTTACAATGTATTATAAAATAAAAAATACTGTTTAAAGTTTAATGTGGAAATGTTTTACTACTAACATAGCAAATCTTATAACTCCCCCCTCATTACTACTCTTTAAATAGATTAATGTTTTATTTTATTGACTTCACTCATCATTTACTCTGTTTTCATCATATATGAAATGGGTGATTTACAGACTCTACAATTATCCTTACTATATTTGTTCATATCGAATGGCTCCAAAACTAAGGTGATAATTTTTAATAAGGACGGATCAGGAAATGATTATCAGATAAGTATAAAGGGAAAACTCTTAGAATAAGTGAATGATTTTATGGGTAGAATGTTTTGTAAAAATGGAAGGATAGATGGTGAAATTGACAGATGGATGAATGCATCTCGGAGAGTAGTTGGATATATATGGACTATTGCAAAGAATAAAGAAGTATCGAAAGAGGTAAAGATGGCAGTATATAAACATGTGTTAACGCCAACCTTGTTTTATGGATGTGAAGCGTGGGTTTGTCAGGAGAAACACAAGAACAAGGTAAATGCGGTTGGAATGAGATATCTAATAAATGTTTGTGGAAAAACTCGTATGGACAGTCAGTAATGAATGGGCGCTGAAGGAGTGTGGTTTGAAAGGGAATCCAATAGGTCAATGTGAAAGAAGTGTCTTATGTTGAGAGGATGAATGTGGATCGAGTGATGAAGCAAATATATGAAGGTAGAGTGTGTGGATCAAAAGGAAGGGGTAGGCCATGTAATATAAATGTGTGAAAAAGTGAAACATTAAGACTTTTAAGAATAAAAGAGCATGTAGGTAGAGTCCATTCACGATAGGTTTTTACCTGGGTGACAGTTCGAAAATCATATGTTTAGGTTTTGGGTTGCCAACACTTATAAAAGATCACCGTTTTGTTATAAATGTATAGTTCTTTTAATTACCTGTTATATTTTACATTTAAAATAATGTAAACTTAAGTTTTCTCATATTATTTCATTATTTTTAATCATTACTTTTTATCTAACTTGAAACAATATTTTAAGCATAATTCAAAGTACTTATTCATTTTGGAACGTTATTGATGTGTAAAATAGTGCATACATTAATACCTTTTAATACAGGCATTGTATTTACTTGGAAAAGAGAAAATACTCGTCTTTTTTATATATATAATAAATGATTTGATGGTTATTTTATCATATTTAGATTTAACTGAATAAAATATATTCATCCACTTCGTGGGTACTTCATTGTAAAAAAACTTGTTTACCATCATGTTCAACCACATGTTTTAAATTCGTCGGTCACCATTTTGAAGCTGTGTTCGTTAGAAGTTTTTGTGTAAATGGTGCGTATATTAATTTTTTTAAGTGGAATAAAACAATAAATAAGCTTTGTGTCCGACCTCAAATAAATATATAAATAATATTGGCCTAAATTACTGTGGTTAACTATCACATTCATATATTACCATTTGTTTTCATTACAGCTATCCAAAGTGACTAATATACGTCATTCACGGTAGGAATTACTCTCTGAAAGGTCTTTTTTTCCTACCAATATCCTACTATATAATAGCTTTCTGGTATGGAAAAAGGCCTTTCAGAAAACAATTCCTATGGTGAACAGACTTTAGTAACATTTTGAGCTGTCATCCAAGTAAACTAAGGTTGTGAATGAATTATATGACTCGGTGTATGGATGTTGTTGAAGAGAAGGGAGTGTACAAGGATAGGGAAGTGTGGAGAAAATTAGTGAGGATGGATTAAGTAGGAAGTTGTTTTTTGAGCTATATGCAGTTTCTTGTCCACCTCGTAAGGGAACTGCCTGATTAGGTATAACATATATGTATGTATCTATATAAGAGGCTTGTTTGTTTCAATATTATCATGTAAAGTCATTAACTAGAGTGGAATTACAGTAGGAGAGCAGATTTAGAAGCTTTGGAAAATACAAACTTTTTGTGGTCAAGGTCAATATCAAAACAATGTATCAGGATCAATAATATCCGTCAAAAGCAAATGCTGCACATCATTTTATTTGACCTATAAATTAGTGAAAGCCCCTTTTTTAATTTTAATAACTGTTGCACATGTGCCTCCGTTTCAAATGGCATATCCACAAATTAATGTCAAGGAGAGGGGGGTTGTTGGAAGCAGGGGTGTTCTCTTTTTTAATAACTCAACATTAGTTAGGTTCAAATTATTAAGATACATACAACTCTGTGTTTATATATATATAATATATATATTATATATATTATATATAATATATATATTATATATATATTAGGATCGATAATCATATCTCACTCATTTTTTCAATAGTACTTTTTACAAATAGTCCCACTTACAAGGCAGACCATATTAACTCAATAGGTGTGTGCTCCCCCATTAGTTATGTCTGTTCCTATGATAATCCCAATGCAGCCCTCCATTTTACAGTAACAAGGTATTACGACATGCGGCACTTTTTCTCTTTTGCAAAAGGAAATCGATTTGTCACTAAATTTTAAACATAAAGCTAAAACTTGCCAATAGAAGAGATTATCGGCTACACACTTAGAGATGTTTATATCGATGAGAGGAGAGAGATTGATTTAGCTTATTCATAATATTTTTGTCATAGTTTTAAGTATTATTCACAAGCTTTAGCCATTTATTGAGGATAATTCATATTCTTAGATGGATGTCCTATGACAAGGTTAAAATCTTGGGGTGTGCTAAGTCAACTTTTTCAATTCGAAGCAAAATCGAATCGGATATATGAAATATTCTCAAAGTATGAATATTTTTGGTTTATTATTTTATGTTTAATATATTATATATATAAGTATATTGTGGTTATTTATATAGCTTTAGACACTAAAACTACTTGGCAAATATTTCATTGCACAAATATTCCTAATATTGTTTTATCCTGATAAATAAAAGTTATCATCACAACATACAATTCAATTACTTCAGATTTTTTTTCTAATGAATATTGATTGTATATAAGAGCTTGAAGTGGTAATAATTGACCCTAAATTGAGAATTTTAACTCTCACTATTATTATTGGCGAACTATCGAAGCCAGAATTTTTTTCAAAGCAAAGTTGAAGCTGATATTTGTTTCAAAGCTTTGCACACGCCCATTAAAAGCTGTTACTTTCCTTAAAATGCAGTCACTAAACGCAAAATCAAAAGACTCGCCTAATTAAATATACTAATGATTAATAGCTTTTAGGAATAAAACATTTTTTTAAATCATAATTTTATAATGGCTTAAAAAATTTAAATCAAGCTCATTGATTTATGTTACAGTATTTAGTTCTTTGGTTTTGTTTTACATAATATAATATAACAATACTTTTACTAGACATATTTCAGTACAACCAAATATAAATCCATTCAATTTATTAATAACATTTTCAAACTTCACTTAGCCTATGTGCAAATTTAGGATTATTTTATTGGGTGAATAAATTAATAATAAAAATGATTACTTTAAAAAGTAAATTCAATAATAAGAAAATTGGTCATACATTTCAATACAATTTCAAAACACACCAAATTTTTCACATAGTACATATAAAAAAATATACGAAAGAAAAATATATTTTTTACAAAATTTTATAATTTTTTTAAATATCAAGCTGTTTGACAAAATCAGATTAAATATCTAAAAAAAAACCTTCGATTTACCATCATACACTAGGTATACATTTCAAAATTTCTTCCTTAAGACTTTTCCAATGAATTTGACTAAATCCACCGAAAAAGTGCAACCATCTTTTATTTCTACACTAATGATGTGTTATCTGTATCACTATCTGTGCCAATTACCGACGATATTTTTAAAAAATCACACCAATGTGAATATATCGTGCATGTTTTGTGCCTGGAGGCATAATTGGTGTGGATAAATCCACTCAATGTTTGGTAAGAGTTCACAATGTGGTCAACACAAAATAAATTTTAAATATTCAAAAATAACATAACCTAAAATATAATATATATAAACCACTGTTTGAAAACACAGCAATATTTTTACAGATCAATTCACTCTTTTTTTGTACAATTCACAATTAAATATCAACATAATACCACAAACTGTAATACCAACTTAGGCCTCACTATTGAAAGTAAAAGTTAACACATTGCACGCTGACAATAGAAAAATATTCTTAGCTTCAAAATGAAAAAAAAAAAAGTTTACAAGCAGAGATATTACAAAACTAACTGTGTATAAGTTAAGGCCATTTTAAGTATCTTATATATCTATATTTACAATATACTACTGAATGAATACATTTTAAAATTTTTGGACAAAGAATATATATGTGCATACAACAATCTCAAGACAATGATGTTATATGTTGTGGTTGAGCAAATAATTGCAAAAAGTTTTTTAAAAAAACTTTTTTTTATTAACTCTTTTCAAGTTGTTAATATACAACCAACTATAGAATGTTTAAAAAGGATCACATTATTTGACATAAATCACAATTATTTATTTGTATGTTTGTTTAAAAATTATAAAATTATCTAAAATTTGACTCGAAAATAACATTATGGTAAAAAAAAAAGTATTCAAAATATTGACATAGGTAGTAAAAACTTTAATTCTTCTTGGTCGAATTTATCAAGAAGCTAAGGTGATAAATACTGCAATGTATTTATTCATTACTTCTTCAATGCTACATTAAAAAAAAAAAAGTTGGTCCCAAAACTTTGAAAGTTTCCATTCCCTTGTCCTTTCACGTTTATTACCTCCTAAAATTATAATGATTCTTGCGTTATTTTCATCTTTATTACCAATAATGCATATCCTGTAGGTACTAAAGTTGTCTTCCATTAATTTCATTAATTTGAATAGAATTCCTTTGGGACAGTTTTTTTGCATACTCTGTGAAATAAAAAAAAGATTATATTAATTTAATTTAATTTAATACTCAACATAACATAAGTATAGAACATAAAATAAACAAAAGAATAAAAACATTTATTAAATGGGAACAAAAATTGAGGGCAATCAATAAAAAGAACAAAAAAAAGAACTAAATAAATGATAAAATTGATTAAAAATGCAATCAAGTATAATTTTTATTCATACTTTTAATCATATGTTGAAAAGTGACAGTCCAGGCACATGTTGGGTTCAATTTAAAGGGAACCCGCTTCAATGGCTGTATGGTCTGTTCTCGCGGTAGGCTAGACTGATGGTAACAAAAAGACCGAGGTTTGAATCTCGATCTGGTGTACTGAGGGTGGATTTTCCATAAGGTTTTTCTACTCTCCCTCATATTAATATAACCTTCTTAATCCTTAAACCCGTTAGCGTAATTAGTACATAAGTGTGTAACTTAAAGGGGTAGTAAGACACTGTGAAAAAAAAATTTAAGGGTCAAGATGATGAATAGACCACTAACATGTACCTTTATCGATATTGAAGGAAAATGTTGTTAAATAATCAAATCCATAAAGTGTAAAAGTTGGAAGAAGGTACAGGAAAGATGGAAAGAAAAAGGTAACAAACACAATAATTGGCTCTTAAAATCAAATGAACACAGTTCACACTTTATACTGCTACCATTGTACAAAGATGTAATGGCTGTCTCTTAAAGAAAATTGATCATTACCGCCCAATCTGCCGACCTAGGTTTCATTCTATCTGAACTGATCAGGAGGGAGTGTGAAACGTGTAACATAACTTTCTAAAAGAGTATAACAAAAGCAATCCGTCTTTCCTTTTTCTAAATATAACAAAATGTGCCAGATAAAGTGAAAAGAGGTTTTCCTTAAAGATAAATATACTACAATTCTTGACGTCACAGACCAAGAAAATAGCCAACTTCATCCAACACATTTCTTCAAATGACTGTATAAGTCGAACGACTTCTTACGTTTCATGTAGCATGATAATATAATAATACAATACAATATTCGGATAGTTCATTACTCAAAAAAAGCATAAGTTTAATTTTCATTTAAAGTCTTAAAAACGTGCATCTTACTTTTAATTGAGAGATGTACAATTTTAATCAACTAATAGGGTAAAGATGAGAAAGAGAGAATTCAAGTAAATGTACCTAAATTTGTTTGGAGAGTGGGAAATCATTTAGGAAAAATAAGATCTCGATACACTCAGCCGGAATTAGAGTGCCAGCCTCATAGTCATTAGATGAGCTTGACATTTTGAGAAGGACGAGGACTAGATTTGCTTACTAAACTTACCTTTTAATAACTCGTTCAGCTCTGCTTCATTGTGGCAGTGCTTAAACTCCTTAGGTTGTACCCCTTGAAAGACTTCCACTACACTGGGTTTCAGGTTGTAGAACAAAATGGGCTGGTTCCTCTTCACAAAGTCTTCAATCAATGACTTGATTCCCTAAGAAAAATTAATAAAAGCACATGTATAGCTAGGACAGTTGGTCGACACATAATAAAGTAGGGCTACACTTTACAGCGTTCTGCTGATACAGCGGTTTTCAATTATATACATGTTCACTATGTTCGAAACTTGTTTCGCTCTTCCAACGTTTTTCGGCATGACGCACATAGTGAATGGTCTTGGCCGCCATTTTATGTTGGTAATTCAGTCTATTCACAGTAGTGAGAGACACTATCGAATGATTTTAACTTTTGATTATCAAATTATGAAAACAATCAAATGACCATTCACTAGCTTTTATTCTTACTATTTAAATTATCTCGATTGAAAGGCGCAATTTATATATAATAGTGTAAACATGTTATAAGAATTTTATATTAATTTTAAAGTTAAAAAGGTTATGTTCCCTTTTACAGCGAGGCTTTGGAATCTAACAAGCGGGGCCTTACTTTATATAAAATTATCTTGTGCATACCTCTATTTCTTCTTGATAGCTCTAGTTCTTAGAACAGTTTCTATTTCCAAAATTAGAACTACCAGAAAACTAGACAAATACTGGTAGATACACTTGATTTACCGTTAAAGGTAGCAAACTTACCTTTCCTGGGGTAAATGAAGTGTACTTAGAAATATGATGAAAACTTTGTACTGTGCTGTAACATTGTATCTTTTGGAATTTTTTTTTCCTCAAACTTAAATTTTTATTGGTACATTCAATCATCAGGGTTAATAATGATTTACTAAAGGGGTAGCATAGAGGAAATGTACTCACGCTTAGGTGGTTTTCCATATGTGACTTTTCCATACTCTGTTCAAGATAGTGAGGATGTGTTTCCTTTTAAAACTACTATCCCTGTCCATCATCATCAAATGTTTTCAGTCTGTGGACGGCTAAGTATAGTAAAATTCCTCCACCATTCTCCCTCCTTTAATTTATTTCATTCTCCTACTCTCACTTGCACACTTTGTTATCTGTTCCTCCCAACTATTTCTTGCCCTCCCTTGCAGTCTTTTTCCTACATACCTTCCTTCACTCTTTGGCATCCTCTCTTTTTCCATCCTCATTACATGCCCATACCATCTCAGCCTTGCTTCCTTTACTATCTCATTTACTCCAACATCCTCATCACATGACCATACTATCTCATTCTTGCTTCCTCTTCTATCTCATTTACTCCAACATCCTCATTACATGCCCATACTATCTCAGTCTTGCTTCCTCTTCTATCTCATTTACTCCAACATCCTCATTACATGCCCATACCATCTCAGTCTTGCTTCCTCTTCTACCTCATTTACTCCAATATCCTCATTACATGCCCATACCATCTCAGTTTTGTTTTCTCTACTATCTCATGCACTCCCTGTACCCCCACTCTTTTTAGGATAACTTCATTCCTAATCTTGTTTCTCCTCATGACAGCTAACATGCTCCTTACAAACTTTATACCCTTGCTCTCCACTTTCCTAGTCTCTCTTTCATGTTTCTGCTGCATATGTGCCAATGGGTACAAAGAAAGTACGCCCTTTACAACACTTCCTCACACTTCAAGGGCATTTCTCTTCTCCATAGCAGGTCTCTTACACACCCATAGAACAACTCTACCTGCTGTCCTCTTATCATTAAATCCTCTCTACTTCCACTTTTCTCGTCAATCACGCTTCCAAGAATTTTACGTTCTGTACTTTTATCAGCTCTGCTCCATCCAACTTTATAGCTTTATAAGCCCTGTCCCTTGGATTAAATTGTTAATAAGCTTGCTGTTAAAACATACTATATTTACAAATAAAAAAAAAGTGTTGTATACACAACACAATTTATTTTACAAGGTTTTGTTGCCAAAAAACTGGGCCATGACAAACACTAAATATTGTAAAAAAATTTACTTTGCAGAACTCTTTGTATACACTATCTTGTATCTTGTAAGAAAGAGAAGACATCTTATATTGACCAGTCTTAATGCACAACTTTCGAGTTGTAAACATGGATAGCCCTGCCTAGTTAATGATTGTTAATGTTAGTGATTAAATTTATAATAAAAGCTAAATATCATCATGTCTCCAGCCTGTGGCTGGGTCAGTTCAGTAAAATGCCTCAATCTTCCATTACCAGCCAAATACTTGATAGAAATAATTATAAATTAAAATCATAAGGAGATTGAACCAGAAATATAGAGGTTTTTGAATTTTTATTTAAAAAAAGGGGAAAATAATAATACATTCATTGTTTTGAAGGATGATCAGGTAAAATCTATAGTGATGAATACAATCAAAAATTACTCTGAGTATTTAACCTTAAAAAAGAGCAAAAAAAGTCATCATATTGTTCAAAAATTGTATGCAATCATATGTAACCTTCTAACATTCTGGTTAAAACTTGTGTGCAATCAATGAGACCACGATCTTTCCACTTTTTTTGCATATAACTGTGCACAATAAGTTGTGTCTAACGGACCAGGCTTTATATTGTTTTTGTGTTTATATTTTATAATATTATGTTTTTCTGTCCAGTATCTGTTACGTGGTCCCCAAGAGGAGATGGATATCAACCACCGATAAGTGTACCTAGGCGCAACCACTCTCTGCCCTAGACTCACCTTAGCCGCAGTAAAGTCTGCCCCTTGAATGTGACGGCTGTCTATGACAACAGGGGTACAGCTGGAGCCCTCCTTCATCCCGGCCTTGGTCACCAAATTCCTCACGTACTCCACCGAGGGGAACACCAGACTCCTGTCAGGGGTGATGAGGAGGTACTCGCAGCCGGACGAGCTCTGAAAAATGTGAGATTCAGAGAGCGTGAATTCCTTTGAGAAACACATTGTTTTGAGCAAGGCTGTGGAGTAGGAAACAGTTTAGGTTGGATTCGGCGTTGGTTAAGAAAATACCAGCTCGGACTTCAAAATAAAAACTTATAATATTATAACAAAATATGATAAATATATCATTTTAACTTTATAGTTTATTATCTAGGACCAATATTTGTAATTTTATTTGACAAATTTATTTAAATGTATATTCACACTGTCAAAGAAGCTTTCCATGAAACAATCTATATTGGAGCATTTTAATGCAATAAATTTGTTATTACTTAAGAATATACATTAGCCAATTATGAAGAAGTTGGAGTCAAAAGCTTGGCGTACCTACTCCATAGTCCTGGTTACGAGGAGGAGAGAATAAGTTGGATGTTTAACAAGAAGATGATAAACATTAGGGGACATCCTTAAATTATGCAAAGGCTTTTGGAGGCGAATGAGGATGTGGTCAGTATTTTTATACATTTTCTTATGATGGGAGGAAGGGTTAAGGGAAAGGTCGAAATCTCTTTCACGTGTTGTTTTTTATCATGAGACAAAATCTAAAAAAAAAAAGTTTTTGTCAAATAATTCTTAAAGGTTTCATTTTCATTCGATGATCAACCCCATTTTAATCACTAATTCTCACGGTGGTATAGAAATAGTTGAAATAATAATATAGACTTCATATTTTGCACAAAGATAGTTAAATACAATACACATGACAATTGACTTATCGTTTTAATAATAATTATAATTATTATTTGTTTGAATAAAAAATAAATACAGAAATCAGGTGTCGAATGTAGAAATGTGTCCCTATTTCATATCCCCGACAAGAATATCTTCGAACTAGATCAAGTTGGAAACAGCTAGATATCGCAATTGTTTTACTTTTTCACCACAAGTTTTGGAGGAAGGAAGAATTTGAGTGTCTTCGTTTGTTTTTGGTTATGTGCAACATTTCTACAGATGTGGGGCCGAAAATGTATTTTCGTGTACGACGTACTCATATCACTTGCTTTGTTACCGATTATTATGTATAAAAATAACTAAACAGTTAAAATAATCTAATTTACCAAATTGTAAGATAAACATGGGGGAGGAGGGAGACTGACAAAAAATCTTATGATTTCATAGAGGGGAAGGGGAGTCAAAAATCATGGGAAAAAAAAAGTATTATATAATCTAAGGACAGACCCATGGGCTGAAGTCAGGGGTAAATTGAACTGCTGGAATACCGGGAGATTTCCTGATGGGTCGGTTAGATTTGGGGCCACCACAAATGCTTCAAACTAAAATAATGCTGTGTTCAATTCTAAATGATATTTATATTTAATTCTAATCAAAAGTTCCAGTGAGTAGGTCCAAGGGTGCCCAGAATACATCATTTGTGAAGATATACAATGCCACTAAATGTAAAACGTTCTTGTTTGTTGTTTCTTGAATAATGACTAACTAGCTTTGTAATCTACAAACTTAGCAAGTAGAGGATCATTTTACAAACTTTAATGTATCAAAAAATATACTACCGGCTACTGTCTAATAATCTAGAAACATTTTTGCTCATGTCAGTATAAAGTAAATGGTAATGTTATTAGTAGACTGGATTGAAATGTAATCATTGATATTGTAAGTGAAATGGCTTTAGGATCAAATTCATTAATAATAAAAATACTTCACCTCACCACTTCAGTTTACACTGAACTATATATTCAGTGGTATTTATGAATCTATGTTAAAGGCTCGTCATATATGTAATCTCAGGCCCCTTGGAACCTTTCAGTCCACCCCTGAGTGGAGATATAGCATATGTAAGTTTAACTCAATATTCCAGAATGTGTGAAGCCTCACCGTAACCTTCTCGACATGGACGCTCGGTCTAGCAGATGCGTAGAGCAGAAACAAGATGTTGATGCCGATCCCGATGACGATCCCCAGCTCCAAACGGATGAATAGGCACGACAGGAATGTTGCAATTGCAGGAATAAGATCCAATTCTGTCGGCAGACGAAAACATAATATTTTAATAGATTTAAAATTATTATTTATATTTTTAGAAGCACTGTTTTGAATATTACATAAAAGCATTAGTTCTTTGAAGATACTAATATATGTTTCCGTTATATATATTCTGAATAGTGCTGCATATATCAGCTTCCACACAATGGAGAGACCTTGGGAGCCATTTCCTGGTTATTAGAGCAGGTGCAGGAAAATATAAATGCCCATACATTTAGAATAGTGTATATAGTTTTGCTTCAGGTGTTAATCAAACCATCATTATGATAATCATGAACTGTTTTCAGACCGAGGGCTGGATCTGTTTATTAAAATGCCTCCATATTTCTCTGTCCTTCCACCATTCTTTACCTCTCACTCACAAATTTGCTATTATCTGCTCCCCCCATTTCCTCCCTTGTCTCCTTTGCGGTCTTTTCCCTCCAAACTTCAACTTCAATATTCTCTTTGGTATTCTCTTCTTTTACATACTCATTACTTGTCCATACCATCTTGATTCCCCTACTACCTCATGTACTCCCTGTACCTTCACTATTTCCCGGATAACTTCATTCCTTATCCTGTTTCTCCTCGTGACAGCTAACATTCTCCTCGTGAACTTCATTCTCATGGCCTCCACTCTCCTGGTCTCTCTTACATTCAATGTCCATGTTTCTGTTGTATATGTAACTACAGGTATGAAGTACACCCTGTACAACACTTTCTTACACTTACATTCAATCATGAATGCAATTGTCCACTCCTTTAAAGTTAGACTGCATATGACTTCTTTTGCTCTTCTATTTTCTAGCATTTCAATAAACATCAAATAGGTTTTCATTTTTTAAACTCAGAATTTAACTTTTAAACAACGTTTGCTATTCGAAACAATAATCATTGACTGTATGGAAAATAGTTTTATATTTAATCCAGTGAAGATCAAACGGAAGATATGTGTGGTTAGTTTGTATATTAGATCCAAACATAAGGTCTGTGCGCCAATTTCTCGCACTGCAGGGTAAACCTCTCTGCAGACAGGAAGGAGGTGTATATGTGTATATGTGTGTATGTGTGTGTGTGTATTTCTTAAATCAAATTATACCCTAAAAAAGAACTTTATAAATCCTTATACCTTATAAACCTTATAGAAAGAAATCTTATAAACAAAAATAGGTTACACCACAAAAAAATAATTTTTTCTTTTCATTTGAAAGTAGAGAAACAGTCTCTGTAGTCTAGTGGCCAGAGTTTCTAGCTACAGATACAGAAGTCCCGGGGTCGATCCCTGGTGCTTCCAGATCTTTCTGTGAAGCAGTGGGTCTAGAACGAGATATACTCAGCCTCGCGAGGACAAATGAGGAACTACTTGGATCAGGAAGTAGAGTCTCCAGTATAGATAATTAATATTAACGACCAGAGAATTTGTTGTGATGACCATATGACACCCTTTATAGACAAATGTTGGTACCATCTTCACCAAGAGATGACTGTTGCTAGCTCGCATGCAGACCGACGCCATAGAGTTTTTTTTAAAAAAAAGATATAAATGTGTTGAATGAACTTTTTTTTTTATCTGAATACAAATCTTTAAAAACATCTCAAGTGTAGGGGGTTAAATTTTCCAAAGTGTTTTGATTTTGTTCGAATAGAGTCAAGTAGTAAATTATGGTTGTTTGATTTGCCCTAAAATTTAGTTGAAATAAATCAAATTAATATTCAGTTACAATTTAAAAAATAAAAGACTTCAAATTTTTTTTTTTAATTATACATTTTTTTTTCGAACATCAAATCTAAAACTGTTGAGTACTCAATTCTAGAATATTCATCTAAATTTGAGGAACTCATTCCTAATTAAAAGTATTACCCATAAAGCTACGAAACCCTGAACAAAAATTGCAGTCCGGCTCACTTTTCGTCCTCCACATGGGCTTGACGACGTGAAATTCCACCATGAAGACAACTGCCGCCACAATGACAGCTGCCAAGGATGCCTTGGGGATGTAAGCAAAATAAGGGGTGAACAGGTACAGTGACAAGATGACAAGGATTCCTGAAACACACACAAAACAGTTTTGTTTGTTTGGATCCTTAATTTAATCCTTCGCTGTAATTGAGAGCGGCAAGCTTTACTCGGCTTATAAAAGATTATGATTTGAACTATCAAATGTGGAATTTTCAAACAAATCTTGTAAATAATATCAAATATTTTCATTTAAAAATTCGCACCAATGGTTTGCTAAGAGTTAGAATCCTGATTTCCCGTCAAACAAATACAGGTATAATATTTTTTTTAAGTTATACCTTCTTAATCCCTAACCAATTAGCGTACTTAGTACATAAGTGTCTAATCTAAATGGGTAGTAAGCTGTGCTAAAAAAAAGTGCTACTGTTCTCTTTCCTTTCTAGAGTATTTATATCGCTGAAAGTCTGAATAGGCATCAGACTAAAAAGGACCCCCAAAGGTAGCCCCACCCTCACCTGTGTAGATGCCACCGAAGGTGGTGGCTACCCCACTGGCATGATTGACTGCCCCTCTGGACAGGGCTCCAGACACAGGCATGGAGCTCACAAAGGACGACAGGATGTTGCAAGCGCCGATGGCCAGCATCTCCTGGGTGGCGTCGATGGCTCGACCGTCCGCTGCGTTCAACAAGACAATGAATTGAAGGCATAGCAGTGAACCATCTATAAAACTATGCATGGTACTTAAAATAAAATGGAGAGAGGTTTTCGTTAAGAGTCATATATTGCCAACTTGATTCTAAATCAGGAGTGGATAAACTTTTTTCCAAGAAAGACTAAAAAAATGTTGAACCTTAAAAGGGCTCTACTTTTTTGTGTGTGTGTGTGTGTGTGTGTGTATCTTGTGTCCAGAAGTGTGTGTATGTGTGTGTATATTATATGTCCAGAAGTGTGTGTAGGTGGGTGTGTGTGTGCGCGCGTGTGAAGTATATGTTTGCATGTAAACATGCTCATATACATGCACACACACACACACACACACACACACACACACACACACACTTTTGGATCCTCAATAGATCTTATCCAGCTTGAATAATCAAGTAATATTTCTGGAAATAGTGTAATTTATGTTCAAGTAACACCAACTAAGGATTTTGTTTGTCTTAGGAGTGCACAGTATTGCAAACTAGTATCATAGTTGAAATTCAATTGTTTTGATAAAATTATTTGCTATCTTGTTGTGGATGGAAAGAGGGGAAATGGAGGGGGCAAGTGCTCACCTTCCTCACCCTTCGAGTTCACCCCTGTATTCTTATTTATTTTCTTTGTATTTCATTAGTCGTTTAGGGTACATACATTGAATTACACTAAATGAATAGAGAATAAAAAGGAAAAATTTAGACCAAATAAGCCCGCATTTGTGTGGAGGGAGAGTGGGAAATAATTTAGGGGAGAGCCATATTCATTACACCCGGCCAGAATTCAAACCTTGACCACTTCACAGAAAAACAGGAGCTCGAAACTTAGTCTGCATGCCCACCAGAGCAGGTTGAATCCTTGTAAGTTTCTTAGATCATCACCATTATCGTCATCAACTGTTTCCAGTCTGTGGCCGGGTCAGTTTGGTAGAATTCCTCCATCTACCTATTACCTTCAACCATTCTTCCTCCTTTATGTGCTTCCATTCTTCTCCTCCGACTCGCACACTTGCTGTTTATTACCTGACCTTCTCATCTCTTTCTTGGTCTCCTTTGCAGTTAGGGCCACATATGATAGCCTAAATTTTAAGTACCTATATTCACAAGTAAAATGCTAGTACCGTACAGAGAAGATCAACTCATTCTAAATTAATTCTAGGATAAACATGACGATTAGATCAAATATTCATTCAGTGTTCATCCAAAGGAGAGAAACAAGAATGAAGGGATACTCACAGAAGACCTTGGCCAGCGCGACGTTCTCGAGGATGGCAAGCAGGGGCACCACGAAGAGTGCAGATCCTAGAGAGCTCGTCATGTCCAAGAAGGAGTAGGTGGTGTTCCCCACGGTGGCCGTGAAAGGAGGAGGTTGGAAGGGTGGCAAGCCGGGCTTCACGTATCCTGCGTAAAGAAATAAACTTTAATCATCTTTAAACTGAGGATTGGAGAGCTATGGGTGATGAATTACTCATCTGGGTCCATCTGGGGCGAATGGAAGAAACACATTCAAGATATGGACTGGCAAACCCAATGAAAAGAGATCATTGGGAAGACCTAGACGCAGATGGGTGGATAACATTAGAATGGACCTTAAAAAGATAGGGTGCGGTGGCGTGGACTTAATAGAAATAGCTCAAGATAGAGATATGGTGTAATGAGGTGAACTGGATAGAACTAGCTCAAGGTAGAGATAGAGTGTATGTAATGAGGTGGACTGGATAGAAATAGCTCAAGAGTAGAGATAGGGTGTAATGAGGTGGACTGGATAGAACTAGCTCGAGATAGGGTGTAACGAGGTGGACTGGATAGAACTAGCTCGAGATAGGGTGTAATGAGATGGACTGGATAGAAATAGCTCAAGGTAGAGATAGGGTGTAATGAGGTGGACTGGATAGAACTAGCTCAAGGTAGAGATATGGTGTAATGAGGTGAACTGGATAGAACTAGCTCAAGGTAGAGATAGGGTGTAATGAGGTGAACTGGATAGAACTAGCTCAAGGTAGAGATAGAGTGTATGTAATGAGGTGGACTGGATAGAAATAGCTCAAGGTAGAGATAGGGTGTAATGAGGTGGACTGGATAGAACTAGCTCGAGATAGGGTGTAATGAGATGGACTGGATAGAAATAGCTCATATATTGGCACAAAAATAATCATCTTGAATCAGTTCTTGTAACTTTTTTTCCCTTATACAAATTAAGTTATTTGGTTTATTCACAAAAATGTTGACAGGATGTAGATTTAAAAAAAGGCGGTGGAAACATATGTCTATCTGGAATAGTAAATAGCTCCAATAAAAAAAAAGATGGATTTGAAATGCAGGTCAATGATGTTCTAGCTCAATTAGTAGAAAAAGTGTGTATACTCTTCAGTGGAAGAGGGAAAGTGTTATCAGCATGTAGACTAGTGTCCTCCTAGGGTGAACTACTTATTTTATTCCCTCTATTTCTATTTCGGACATTTGTATTCTAGTGTGAAAGTGCTTCTGAGTACTCAGGTATGTCAAGCTAAGATGCAACCTGCTTCATAAAATAGTTTCGAAATCACCAAGAAGGCAATCTTATTGATTGAGGGTAGAATGTTTCATACCTGTGAGCAAAAAGGGCTCAACATCGTGAAGTTTGAATGTGTAAGCCATGACGGCGCAAACAACCACCACGAGGATGTTGCGACCGGTGGAGATCAACCACAGCATCTGTCCAAGCACCTTCTGGAGGGTGGTCCTCTTGTTGGTGTCTGCAGGGCCCACCGGGATGTCCTTCGCTTTCTGGGTCAGACAGAGGGGCGCACATCAGTGAACTAGAGTTCTTCCAATAAAGAGGCCCTACAAACTACACTTCCATCTTCTCTCAGCCCCCCCTTCCTTTTCATATAATAAAAACAAATGCCCCACACACTTCTCTTTTCTATAGTATATTAACACAAGGGATAGCCATTGAAATTAATTATCTTGCTTTCACAAGTCTCCAAAAAGTGGTTTGGTAAGATTAAATGTCCAAAATGTTATCGATATTTCCTCAATGAAGGATTAAAGGCTAAATTAAATTAGGCATCTCGTGTAGATGCAGTCAAATATTTGGCCCCTTTGGGTGAAATGGGCGCCACCAAAGGTCAGTTTGAAGGTTACACCCACCATAGCAGCAGCAAGATGGCCACACAGACAAATCCCAGGAGATGGTCAGAGGGGTACACTCACTCTTAGCAGCAGCAAGATTGCCATGCATGCGAACCCCAGGAGGGTGTCCCACAGCCTCGTCTCCGAAATGTGCTCGAACAGCTGCTCCCACACATCCAGGAACTTGCTGCCGGGGAAACTGAGTCCCAGGAGGTCCTTGATCTGGGTCGTGGCGATGATGATGGCCGCTGCGGAGGTGAAGCCTACAGACACCGGCCCGCTGATGAAGTCAATCAGGAAACCTATACAAGGATTGAGATACTTGGATCTGGCCCACTCCAGTGGTCACATTGTCCAAGGCATGAGGCATGAAAGAGACTGGATTACCCATGACAGGGAGGTTAAGGTTCGAATCTTGGCCAGGTGCATTTGGGATGGTTTTAAGCACGTAATTTATCACTTTTATTTTGTCATACTCTCTTCACCCTAACGTAGGTGCACCTTCTCTAAAACAAACTACCTCGATCCTAACCCTTGGGTTATACGTTTAACCAATACCTCTCTTTTGATGGATGTTAGTATAAGCTTGGCTCTTGCTCCGGACTTCGCAAGCCTCCATGGATCTAAGGACCGGGGCCCCAGGTTGGGAACCTCTGTATTAAACAATAGTAGAGTGTACACTGACCTATCTGTAAGATGAGCACTATGACACTAGTAGAGTGTACACTGACCTAGCTGTAAGATGAGCGCTATGACACTAGTAGAGTGTACACTGACCTAGCTGTAAGATGAGCGCTATGACACTAGTAGAGTGTATACCGACCTAGCTGTAAGATGAGCGCTATGACACTAGTAGAGTTTACACTGACCTAGCTGTAAGATGAGCGCTATGACACTAGTAGAGTTTACACTGACCTAGCTGTAAGATGAGCACTATGACACTAGTAGAGTGTACACTGACCTAACTGTAAGATGAGCACTATGACACTAGTAGAGTGTACACTGACCTAGCTGTAAGATGAGCACTATGACACTAGTAGAGTGTACACTGGCCTAGCTGTAAGATGAGCACTATGACACTAGTAGAGTGTATACCGACCTAACTGTAAGATGAGCACTATGACACTATTAGAGTGTACACTGACCTAGCTGTAAGATGAGCACTATGACACTAGTAGAGTGTACACTGACCTAACTGTAAGATGAGCGCTATGACACTAGTAGAGTTTACACTGACCTAGCTGTAAGATGAGCACTATGACACTAGTAGAGTGTATACCGACCTAACTGTAAGATGAGCACTATGACACTAGTAGAGTGTATACCGACCTAGCTGTAAGATGAGCACTATGACACTAGTAGAGTGTACACTGACCTAACTGTAAGATGAGCACTATGACACTAGTAGAGTGTACACTGACCTAACTGTAAGATGAGCACTATGACACTAGTAGAGTGTACACTGACCTAGCTGTAAGATGAGCACTATGACACTAGTAGAGTGTACACTGACCTAGCTGTAAGATTCCCATGAGCATGACGACGCAGCCGCACAGGAAGCACATGAGAACAGCGAACTCTGGACCTAGACCGTGCAGGTTCTCCCTCGTAAGGATGGCGGCGATGGCTGTGGGCCCCACGGGGCTGTCCTTACAGCTGCCGAAGATGGTGTACACGAAACACGCCATGAAGGATGAGTACAGGCCGTACTGGAACAAACCGACAGATCAAAACACCGACCAACGCAATATCTCAAAGATTTACCCAATTACAACGTTAGTGTTGTATTGTCATCAGATAGAAAAGATACCTCACATCTAGTATCGACCAGGTAAGTCTAAATCCAGCATCGACGAGGCAAGTCTAGCATCGACGAGGCAAGTCTAGCATCGACTAGGTAAGTCTACCATCGTTTAGCATCGATCAGATAAGTCTAGTATCGACCAGGTAAGTATAGCATCATTTAGGCATGTCTAGCATCGTCTAGGTAAGTCTAGCATCGTCTAGGTAAGTCTAGCATCGTCTAAGTAAGTCTAGCATCGTCTAAGTAAGTCTAGCATCATCTAAGTAAGTCTAGCATCGTCTAAGTAAGTCTAGCATCAACCAGATACGTCTAGCATCGACTAGGTAAGTCTACCATCGTCTAGCATCGATCAGGTAAGTCTAGTATCGACCAGGTAAGTCTAGTATCGACCAGGTAGGTCTAGTATCGACCAGGTAGGTCTAGTATCGACCAGGTAGGTCTAGTATCGACCAGGTAAGTCTAGTATCGACCAGGTAAGTCTAGCATCGACCAGGTAAGTCTAGCATCGGCCCAGATTTACCTGCGGAGGGAGGCCGGCGACATTGGCGTACGCTATGGCCTGGGGTATGACGGTGAGTCCCACGGTGAATCCGGCCACCAGGTCAGACGCGGCCACACTCAGGTTGTACTGGGGGAGCCACGTCAGTACGGGGATCCTCTTGTACAGGAGTTTCTTGGTGCACCCCCTTCTCGCCCGGTCGACCACCCGGCGCATCCTCTCGTCATGGTTCGCCCGGGAATACCACGCGGACTTCTCGCCGTCACGCGGGTTGGAGGGGTCAGCGGGTGGCGGCAAACTCACGGCGACACTGCCGTTACTGTCTGAAGACACAAGCAGACACAGGCTTTCTAAATCACAGAGTGATCTCCAAGAATCTCATGTAGGATACAATTCAAATCTACAAACAGCCAACGAATTCCGTGGGGAACGTTCGAAAGTAAATGTATGACTGGATCGTCTTAGGAATAGATATGTGATCGTGGACTGTTGGAAAATACAAACATATTTTTTCTGTCAACATTGATAATACTTTACTGTATTAATAATGTTATTTTATAGTGTTTTTTTTTATATATTTACAGTATTTAGCGTGCACTTTATGAACAGACTGATTATATCAGCAGACGAGATTTTTTATGAGCAAGAGCGGAAAAGCCTACCAATTTTGCCGGGAAAGGTATGTTCACATACCTTCCAGGATTCTGTAACATGCAACAATCGATATGGGACAGACGGCTTTACTTCCCTTTTAAAGGAAGTTATGCTAATAATGTTTATCGCTCAAGAAAAATTCGACGACCCCGGCTGAGTTTGACCCACGACCATCGAGTCCTGAGGCGAGCACTTTACCCCAAGACCACAAAGGTCAACTTTATAGGTATCAATAATAGCTATCAAACGTGACCACAGCTGCCTATCACATGACATGAATACTTGACAGTAGATATAGTGGCTTTTCAAGCTGTCAAACATGTGAATTTATTCCTGTGACGTCACGGTATGTCGATATACGGTTTCACATGTTAATGTATTTACGTTTTATTAGACGAGTTCTAAAGATATAATAGTGAAACCAAAACTATACATCCTAAAATAATTTAAAAAAAATAGTCTTACACAGTCAGATATAATGTTTACAATACACTGTTCATTCAGGTGTGGCCTAGAGCAAGTCGTTACCTTCATTGATCTGTCTCAGTCTCACTTATGGCTCTGACAAATATGATAGTGGCAGAGGTATAAACGATACTAATAACATTCAATATACAGCCAGTCCATGTGAGAATGAAGGGAAGGTGTCGCTTGTAGGGTCAGTTGGTGGCTTGGTAGACTGACGTGCAATAGTACCTTCTGACTCAATGAGGAAAGGAACGGGAAACTACTTAACTCTTCATTTCCCTAGTACGCCTCTTTAGGCTTAAAGATGACGGCGGAACTGTTGAGGATCCAACTAACCTCCAAGTTGAGTACTATACATATATATTGTCACAAAATTATTTTGTTTTGATCTTGAATTTTTTTTAATTATTATTGTCTACAACTTAGGTTATTTCGTTTAGTCACGATAGTGGCCATTATGAGATATTCCTACAAGGATGTAGATTTAAGGGTTCGTGGAAACATATGTCTATCTAGAATAGGAAACAAGGAAAGATAATTTTGAAATTCAAGTCAATGGTGTCCAGGCGCAAATAAGGGAAGTGTTAACAGATAAAAAGAGTCCTCGCAAGGTGAACTCATTTCATTCCCTTTCCTTCTATTTCGTATATTGGCGTCTAAGTGTAATAGTGCTTAGAGATTTTAGGTGCGTCGAGTTACAATACAACCCGCTTCACTAAATAGTTTTTCATTGACCGAGTAGGCAACGTCGTTGAGAGATTTGTGGTATAGCTGAGTGTTAACTTCTGGATACAAAGTTAAGATGAAACAAGAGCATAGGAAACATACTGTGACCCAATATCTTTGACACAATGTTGCATAACCTTAGCATATCCCCGCTTCGGTGGCCGCATAGTCTAAAGCGCTAGTCTCACAGTAGACTAGACTGCCGTTGACGGTGAGATCCAGGCTCGAATCTCGGTAGGGTGTATTGAGGGTGATTTTCCCTAAATCGTTTTACCTCTCCCCCTTTATGTAAATGTGGGTACATTTCCTCTAAATATAACCTTAGTAATCCCTAAAACCATTAGTGTAATTATTACATAAACGTATAGCCCGAACGGTTAGTAAGACGCGGTATTAAAAAATAAATATAAAAAAAGCAAATGAAAAGGAATTAAGACCATAGAGTCCTAAGAACCAACAGCTTGTAAAAGTTAAGTGTTAGTTACAGTACGCCCTTCACTTCTTTGGTTTTACATGACAGCTATCAGAAGCTAGCAGATGCTATCAGTAATGCCAACATTGTCTGAGAGTAACTTTTTTCAACATATTTGGAAATAATTATTATTTGCTTAGTATTATTATTATTATTATATTATTATTATTATTACAAAAAAATATATTATTAATCACTTTTTTAACAATACTTCCCCAAGGATTACAGTATAATTTTATTTTCCTTAGTTAAATTTTAAAAAAGTCTAGTAAATTTATTCTAGTTTTTCTTTTAGTTCTTGTGACAATTACAGGTTAAATAGAGTGTGAAATTTTACACTTAATGGTATTATATTCAGTTATTAATATTTTTATAACTGGCCTCGCATATCTTTAACATAAATAAATGGTTTGTGATAATAAAGAGGAAAAAACACACAAAATGTTTGTGAAATAATATAAAGTTTAAATTTTGTAAACACTAGTATTAATACTAATCTAGATACCATGGTTTATACCCGAGCTCTTCAGTTGATATGATTATTGTGAACTGATTTAAATGATATTAATAATATGCTATCACCCAATCCAGGAACGCAAAGTCACGAATCGGGATATAGCAACGTGCCGCCACGAATTGGGGCACTTCCAAGACCCAGGAAACGCTATGTTACACTGTCATAAGAGTCAACAAACACTAGATCGATTATAGTGTGTGCATAAGTGCACAACTTCGTGACGAAGCGTTTTCTAAACAAAAACAAATCAAGTTAAACAATGAAATTTCCGGAGTTTACTGCCAAAGTATTTTTCTTTTAGCACTATGTCATACTACCTGTTCAGGCTATACCCATGTGTACTAATTACGTTAATGAGTTAGGGATGAATAATGTTGATTTTAGAGGAAGTGCCCCCACATTTGCGTGGAGGGAGAGAAAAAAACCATTTTGGAAAACTACCCGACCGGGATT